>OX328123.1:160069243-160208641 GCA_946811695.1 Gonocerus acuteangulatus
CATAATTCAACTTTTATGTTCTTCTGCTACAATTTTTCTAAAAAAAATTAATATTGGTTGCTTCAATTGTTCAAAGAATTTAAAAAATAATAAATTAATCGTTCCACTTGAAGTTGTAAGGCCTCATCGAAAAGCGGAGGGAGGGAAAATGTCAAATAGGGGCCGGCCTAAAGAGAAACCTCGTATCCTGACAGATATTCCTGAGCTAATTATTGTAGATGGAAAAAAAAAAAAAAAAAAAAAACAAATGCACCACCCTAAACGTAAGACACCACATACAAATAAAACCCCTTCCTAAAAAAGTGGTAAATAAAAAGAAAATTATTCTAATGACAATTCAGATTCTGGGGGTCTCCCGTGGTCTATTGGCTAGCGTGCTAGATTCGTAAGCGGGAGATGGTGATTTCGAACCCCACCGGCGCCAGAAATTTTTTCATCTCAGGGCTCGCTGAGAAAATTCCTGGCTGCACCCTGAAAAAAAAAATAAAAAAAAAAAATAATAATTCAGATTCTGCTACTGACAACGAAATTTCTTCAGGAGAAAGTGACGTTGATCTGTCTGATAAATGTTGTGAGTGAAGTCAATAACCGGCAAAAATTTGAAAGTATGATTTTAAAAAAGGAAATTTTATACTTGTTAAAAATAAAAGTAAAAAGACTATTACATATTTAGTTGCAGAGATCTGTGGTATTAAATGTCCAATGTTTAAGATCCAATATTTGAAAAAACAAACTTTAAGTGACAAGTTTATGAGAGAAGATGAAAATTTGTATGATATTGATGTTGAAGACATTGTGGCTAAACTCCCATACCCTACTATTGCTAGTGGATCTGCTTGACAGTAAAAATGTTTATCGATTTGACTGGATTTTTCAGCATATTAAGCATAAGATAATATCAATAATAGCTTTTTATTGTGCTTACATCCATGTCCTGTATTTATTAAACTTACAATTAATTATAATCTTACTCAGTAGAATTTTTTTTCTGTACTGTAGTATTGTTTTTACGTGGTCAGAGGTACAACACCCCATGGTCAAAGGTACAACTACATGTTGTACCTTTGACCACTGTACGATTATTTTTTTAAAAATTAATAAAAAATATTAAATGTAAAGTTAGAACCTTGAAAAAATAAATATGATAAACAATAGAATACTAATTACAATAAAATAAAAAAAATGAAGTTAGGATTAATATTCCAGCTAGAAAAAATTCAATTGTGCAAAGTGGTCAAAGGTAGAACACCTTCCCCATATATATATATATATATATATATATATATATATATATATATATATATATATATATATATATATATAATTTATATTTTATTTTTCATGTAACTTAATATCAGCACTGATATCATTGAAATTAAACATTGAAATCCTGATTAAACTTGGAAAACATCAAAATCTATTTTTCTTTTCATTCAAAAATCATAGTATTTTAATTAATCTCATTGTCGAATTAAGATAAATTTACATTTTGAATATGTCAATCTAATTTCTTTCAAGTCTAATCAGGTTTTCAATGTTCGATTTCAATGATATCAGTGCTGATATTGAGTTAGATGAAAAATAAAATATTATTTTTTTTGTTCAATTGTAAAGTTTTGTGACTTATTTACACGTAATTTAATAAACAGGGGTTACAAAAAACAAAAATCTGTCCAGACAAATTTGTTCTAAATTTTATTTGCTTTAATTTAAAAAAAATTGCATTGAAATAGGTTAAGATGTAGAGGCTGAAGCCTTTTTTGAAACAAGAAATCTCGTTTCATTGTGCGTCTGGGCAATCAGCACAAGGTGCAGCCGAGGATTTTCTCAACGAGCCCTGAAATGAGAAAAGTCCCCGTTAAGCCGGGACTCGAACCCCCTTCTCCCACATGAAAATCCGCTAGACATTAGACCACGGGGAGACCCTACATATCCATGATTTTACTTCTTTTCTATTTAGGATTCTACTATATATTTAATTTAATCGGAACACTGTTTAAATTAAAATAAATACCTATCATCGCCCAGGCCAAACCACTCGACAGAAAATTTTGAAATTTTGCATGGTCACTCCCTATATAACGTAGGCACTCACTAAGAAAGGATTTTTTTATATTCGAATTTTTAAGTATTTTTAGAGGGGATCAAAATTTTAGTTGGTTAGAGCTGGCAAGCCTAGGCAGCAAGCGTTGCTAGGACGACAAAGAACTGCTGTTACCGTACATTATCTATTTCATAGAATTATTATTAATTGAGGTTAATTTCATCTATGATGGCAGTCCTAAATAAAGTGTCCCTAATAGAGTTTACGCTATGAGGGGAAATCACCATTTTAATTTTGGTTCATTTCAACTTGTCCCCCATAGAGTTTTCGTTATACCTGGTGATGGTCCATCCTAGGTAATAATATCCCGAACCCTTGCACAGCCTCCTCACCCATCAGCATCACCAATCACAACTCCTCTTGGTCATGCTCGCAAAAATAATGGGTGTTTCCAAATGACTTGTGAAAAACATAAATTTTTAATTTTAACGTACATTTATTATTGGCAACAAAATTTAAGCTATATCGGTTACAATGCTGTTACTGGTAACCATGGGTGCGTATAGGAAATAATTACGGAGGGGGGGAGCAGGTACCCTTTCTGATGAATGGAATAATAACAATTTAGAACTTGGAATAGTTTTAGGCAAATAAAACTTTACATTACAACTAAAATGAAATATTTTTTACGAACTAAGAGATCTTATTGCATTTATTTAATTTTACAAACAAATAAAAATATCGGGGGGGGGGGGCTGCAGACCCCTCAGCCCCCCCTTATATACGCCCATATTGGTAACCTATAGATAACGGGTTATCTCTAGGTTATCTGCTTCTTGACACTGGCCGGAGCGCCCCAGTGTCAAGAAACATTATACTTTGATTACTTATCAATTGATCTATAACATATAGTATGACGGGGGCCATGCTATAATAAACTGCGAACAATTATGTAGGCGCGTTTATTTTCATGATACATTATTTAACACATACATACCATCATAGTCTTGCCTGCAGGAGGTTCAATTTTTGTAATTATTTCAGATTGAAAAAAAAAAAAAAAAAAAAACATCAAGGCTCATGGAAAGGATTTTCTGCTGTAAATGGATATTTAGGAAGCGTGGACGAGTCTAGAAGATAAATCTTTACTACGCTCGGGTATATATACACACATTTTGGAGCCATTTTTAAAGATATTTTAACGTGAATAGTAAATGCATCCGTCAGTGCTAATACAAAAGAAGTGCAGAGACCAGGTGGAGTCTGAAAATAACAGGTGTGCTCGCCGCTGTGGTTTGTGGGCAATCTGACAGCACTCAGACCACAAAACCCTCGAAACAAGAATGTAATCCTTTACTGACAACGTATTTTCGGCAGCTTCTTGACCACATTATTTGAACAGCTTGCCTCAGTGTTGAAATACTTCAAGAAGTCCCATTTACAGAAACTGCGTCATCTTAAATCGTTTCCCTCCTTCTCTCTAGTAGCATTTGGAAAGCTTAGAATAAAAATAGTTTTGATTTTTTACGAAAAATATCAAATTAAATCTGAAAGAGAAGATTTTAGGCGCCACAACTGAAAACTGATAGTATCCTAAGCGGAAAATACTCCCTCCCCCTTCGTTTTATGAAAACCGTGTTACAAATACGTTCCTCATTTTCTTATCTTGTTTTCCTAAAATACTACAGTCCTAAAATACTATAGGACGTTTTTGAAGACAATTTAGAAAGCTTTCGAAAAATTACAATGTTTCAACAGTTTTCGAGAATGTTAGAAAATATACGAAGATCCCATGAGTTTTTATGAACGTCAAAAATTTGTTTTTTTCTAGTACCTACTTCTTAACTCCAAACACAACCAAAATTTAATTATTTTTTTTTTTTAGATGGATATCAGACGTGTCGAATGGTTTTTAACTAATTCAATAGTTCCTAAATACCATATTTAAAATTAGTTTACAAAAACTAGTTTTATCTACTTTCGTTCCTCTACGTTACAGAATATGAAAAAAAAGTCCGTCTCGAAGGAACGGCGTCATCGTAGCTCGCTTCTGTCCATATCCCTAGTACTATTAGTGAAGGAAAGGAAGTATTTATTAATGCATTTTGAGAGATATAAAGAGAGTGAGAGAGAGAGAGAGACAGAGAGAGAACGTGGTGCCTGCGGTATGTGGTGGAGCATTAAGAGGAACCTGACACAAGATAAAGACCATTGCTTGCGGTCTGTGGTGCGTGTTGCGGAATCATTAACCTCCAGCCACGACTTAGCAATGCAATTAGTAACAACACCAAGGTGTAGCCATAATGAACTGTTTGTCTATTGTTCAAGGGTCTTGGTTTTGGTAAACCATAATGCAACAAAATCAAGAACGTAACTGTTTATTGGACGATCGATTCGATTGAAATATTTACGAGTGTAAGAAACAAGTCTTAAGATGATAATTTCAGAAAACCTAGCAGAGATAATTAAGAGGGGTGTCGGATGGCATAATCGATGTATTCAGAATGATGTATTTATTTATCGATTAGGAAGGAATGAATGAAGTTACGTAGTAATAATGATCTGTGTTGAAAGTCCCAACATTCATACATCTACACAACACTTATTTTCTGCATTATCTTTAGCGACCAGCCCTGGTTGGAACAATCTCCGGTTGGTTTCTGAGAGCTTGAGCCTATTCAAGCATAGGCTGTAGTCGGTCCCTGAGAGTTACACTCTACTGAAACACAGGCTGTAGTTGGTCTCTGAGAGCTTCACTCTAATCAAACAAAGGGTGTGGTCAATCTCTGAGAGTTTCACTCTACTCAAGCACAGGCTGTAGTCGGTCTCTGAGAGTTTCACTATAATCAACCAAAGGGTGTGGTCAATCTCTGTGAGTTTGACTCTACTCAAGCACAGGTAGTAGTCGGTCTCTGAGAGCTTCACTCTACTCAAGCACAGGCTGTAGTCGGTCTCTGAGATTTTCACTCTACTCAAGCACAGGCGGTAGTCGGTCCCTGAGAGTTACACTCTAATCAAGCAAAGGGTGTGGCCAATCTCTGAGAGTTTCACTCTACTCAAGCACAGGCTGTAGTCGGACTCTGAGAGCTTCACTCTAATCAAACAAAGGGTGTGGTCAATCCCTGAGAATTTCAGTCTACTCAAGCCCAGGCTGTAGTCGGTCTCTGAGAGCTTCACTCTACTCAAGCACAGGCTGTAGTCGGACTCTGAGAGCTTCACTCTACTCAAGCATAAGCTGTAGTCGGTCTCTGGGAGTTTCACTCTACTCAAGCACAGGCGGTAGTCGGTCTCTGAGAGCTTCAATCGACTCAAGCAAAGGGTATGGTCAATCTCTGATAGTTTCACTCTACTCAAGCACAGGCTGTAGTCGGTCACTGAGAGTTTCACTCTATTCAATCACAGGATGTGGTGAATCTCTGAGAGTTTCACTCTATTCAATCACAGGGTGTGGTGAATCTCTGAGAGTTTCACTCTACTCAATCACAGGGTGTGGTGAATCTCTGAGAGTTTCACTCTACTCAAGCACAGGCTGTAGTCGGTCTCTGCGAGTTTCACTCTACTCAAGCACAGGCTGTAGTCGGTCTCTGAGATTTTCACTCTACTCAAGCACAGGCGGTAGTCGGTCCCTGAGAGTTACACTTTGCTCAAACAAAGGGCGTGGTCGGTCTCTGAAGGATTTTTTTACACGGAATGTTGATGAGTATTTTAACAAATGGTAAAAAATTGCTACTACAGTAATTATATTGTTTTAGTATATCCTAATAATGCTATTAGGTAAATCGCTGAAAAGGAAGTGATACCAGGAGATCAATTAAAAATGGTGACATGGTAGTGAAGGAACAAAAAAAATAGACGTGCTAACAGTAATATATGAAGAAGATGCAGAAGGAGATAGGAGACAGAGTGAGCGAGAGAAAGGAAATGAAAGATACGGCGATAATAGAATTAATGGAGACAAATAGGGACAGCTAAATAAGGTGGAGCTGATGGTAATTATTGGATGTAGATAAGGCAGAGGATGGAAGAGGGGAGATGGGTAGCGATAAAGGATGACAACTCATCCATTCCAAGTGACTTCTGGGAGTAGGGGTATTAACTCTCATCTCTTACGGATATTGAAGATCAAGTATCCATATTTGTGGGGGGGGGGGGGGTTGTTGACTATCAGAATCCGCTTGCATATTGTTTTAAAGGTAAGATGTCTGCGAAGAAAAATCGTTCCGCTTACGGATTTCCGTTTGTACACTTCAAGATACACTTGTTACAGGATTCGTAAAGTATAAAAACTTATGAAGCCATTTTCACAACGATTTCTGTAACAGTTTTGAGGAAACGTTTTCCGAAAGAATTTTTGTTTGGGTATTTAGTACAAACGATTGATTTAATTGAAAATTGTTCTAGATGTTTGATATTCATTTAAACGACCATATTTATATATTCGTAGCGTTTGATGTTAACGAAGAACTAGAAATAAAATATTTTATTAGGAGGCATGATCGATTTAAAGGAATCATCGTACATTTTCACAAAATTCTCGATAACTGTTCCATTGGGGTTAGTAGAACAGATTTTTCAAAATCCTCAACCATAAAGGTTCAGCCGTAAACTTCGATGGGATAATGTCAATCCTAGAAATAAGTCCTGAAACTGTTTGTTTCGTTCTTTTGTGTCCGTTGGCCTTAGTTCTTAACAGGCTGTTTTTTTTTTCTAACAAGTAAATTACCATTTGAAATCTATTAATAATCCTTCAAAAACAATCTGCTAGGATTATATCAGTGTTTACTATTTTTTTAAAGCCTATACAATAAGGGAAGTGCATCTACTAATCCTTTTACAATAAACACCTTGTTAGTATCATTTTATGTTTCTTATTCGGAACACCTAGCATTTCCTTAAAATTTTATCTCCAAGTATTTGAAAATGCCATATTGTAATTTCGAAAATTAAATCGTTACATAGTTTTGCATACCTGCATTTAATTTGACTCAAATATGTTAACACTAAAACTTTAATCACGTTTTTGAAAAAAAAAAATCATTAAATATCATATCGTACTTTTTGCATATTCTGGAAGCATTGAGTGTCCACTTTAATTTTCATTAACGTTCATGTGATTCTGAGTGCCCCTTTAATTGTAGTAATATTTTTTTAAATAGAGCAGGTCATCATGAGCAGAGTTGGGCAAACGTTAGCGCGCGCTAAAAGCTGATACCTCTCCGCTAATTTAGCGAAACTGTAGAAAGCCAGCGCTAATAATTAGCGGTTAGCGGCGGCAGTGCGCTAACCGCTAATCTATTTATGAAATATCGTAATTGCTAATAGCTTAAGCTATAGTTACAACATTTTGTCATCTCAAAGTTCACTTCCGGTCTGCTATGAGCAACCTCACTCCTGTTCCACTTCCGCTTCAATCTACAGGATTTACGATCACATCAATGTCAATTTCGGTTACTTCCGGTCGACTCATGCCTGCCAGATCGAACAGGAGTTACCCAGTGATAGGCATGAGTCGACCGGAATGACATTCATGTGATCGGAAATCCTTTAGATTGAAGCGGAAGTGTAACAGGATAGAGGTTGCTCAGAGCAGACCGGAAGTGAACTTTGAGATGACAAAATGTTGTAACTATAGCTTAAGCTATTAGCAATTACGATATTTCATAAATAGATTAGCGGTTAGCGCACTGCCGCCGCTAACCGCTAATTATTAGCTCTGGCTTTCTACAGTTTCGCTAAATTAGCGGAGAGGTATCAGCTTTTAGCGCGCTAACGTTTGCCCAACTCTGATCAAGAGTCACGCCCAGCTGGCAGAAATATGTTTCAAGTACAAAACGATTGACCGTATAACCAAGGTCATGGAAGAACTATACTCGTTGCTGAATGTTGAGTGACGAATGTAAAAAAGGAATAGCGAAGATAAGTAAGTTATTTGGCCTTCATTTTATTAATAAATTAAGTGAATCGCGTAGAGATTTTATTTTGAAAACGCTTCTTGGATGCAGCAAAAGATTCAGAAATTATCCTTGCTTCCCCTAAGACATTTCAACATCTAGCGATGAATTCGATAAATAGACTTTGGGTGGATAAATTTATATGCAGAAAGCAGTAGCGAAGAAGATGATGAATCAGATTATAAAATATTAATTTACTAATGATCAATATTTTATTTTATTATCAAGTTAAATATTTAATATTGTATATTGATAAATATATGTATTAACCTGTAATAGAGTGTATTATGTTCCATTTTGTAAAATTAGTTTTTATAGGTTTTTATGATTATATTTCAAAAACTGGTGTTTTTTAAACTAAATTGTTTTTCCGACAACTTTAATATTTTCCTAATATCTCTCACACTGATAAAGTTGGGGTTCAATAAATTCAAAATTATATTATTACCTACAACTATACCATTAGACGAAATTCACTATGATAGGATCGGTTGTTTGGATCAGTAACCTAGATTTATTTATTTTTTTTTAAACGCATAAACAGACTATTTTGGTTAGAAATATGAATATATTCGTAATAAGTGTAAAATTTTCTATAAGGATCAATAAAATAGAATTTAATAAATAGATTTATCAAAAATAGAATTTTGTCATCTTCGATCACATACTGGAAGCACTGTGCGCCAGTGGGAATCGAACCCACCATTTCCCGCTTATGAATCCAAGGCACTAGCCACTAGACCACGGGGAGACTCCCTCTCTAAATGTTATATTTTTGTATTAATATATATATATATATATATATATATATATATATATATATATATATATATATATATATACACATATAATATTTAGAGAGGTTTTTTTTTTTAATTATTATTATTGATTATTACAACAATATGAGTTAACATAGTTCTAGTAATATTGCTGGTTCTGTTATAATGACATTGTGAGGCTTGATGTGGGAATATGAACAATACACAATGTGGGTTAAAACCCACAATAGTAATGCATTAAAGAAAAAATAAATAAATAAATAAAAAGATAATATAAAATAATAATGAAACAACTGTAAACAATTTTAAATGAAAATATAACACACTTCGTGCACTGCAGATGTTAAAGCAAATTGTCTCTAGGCCACCTCCGCTTCAGCCTTCTATGGGGATTTTGTGGATTTTGGAACGAGGATAGAGAGTTTATCAAAGGATTTGGATGGCCAGGGCGATTGGAATGAAACTTCTGATCGACTGATTTGGCCAGGGATTGGATAAAGGGGATATTGAAGTCATTATGGAGGGTTAGGTTCGAGACGTAGTAAGGAGCATTGGATATTCTTCGAAGGATTTTCGATTGCATTGTTAGTATTCTGTAGGAATTGGAAGGTTTAGTGGAACCCCAGAGTTCAAGTCCATAAGTCCATATTGGTCGGAGTATGGTATTGTATATAAGTCGTTTGTTAGTCAATGAAAGTTTCGAGCGTTTGTCCAATAAGCGTGGTAAAAGTCTAAAACGTCTGTTTAGTTCCTGTCTTTTCTGTGTTATGTGTGGCTTCCAAGTTAGCGTTTGTCTAGCATCAGTCCTTAGTATCTTACTTGCGATTTCTGCGGAATTATAATGTTTTGGAGGGTTATTGGTGGGCAACTTGACTTACGAAGCGTGAATGTTGCATGGCTTAGAGAGCTTAAGACAAGAAAATATATTGGCCAGGAAAATATATTGAACAGTATGCGCGAGCAGGACGTAAGCTGGGCTTAGACCGGCGGTGATTTCGAAATTTTTGCATTTCATTTTCGTTCCATTCCCATGACGACGATAACCTCCGTTCCTAACGTCCTCCAAGAATGGCAACAAAGGGCCATCAATTTTTTTTTTCCGGCGGATCGTCAACTAGGCTATAAGCTAGGAATTTTGCCAACGAGCCTTGAAGCCTTGAGATGAGAAAATTACTGCCACCGGTGGGAATCGAACCCACCATCTCCCACATATGATTCTAGGCGTTAGCCACTAGACCACGGAGAGATCCCTCCGGCCTTTCTTGAACAGAAGAGAACGGTAAGCCGGTCCTTTGCAATTTTCCCTCCTGTACACTTATTACCCGTAAAACATAACCCGTATAACGTTCCGGAAGTGCCCTGAAAACGAAGGTCCTGTTTCGTCCGCGTTAAAAATATTTTTAGATGTATATCCGAAGAGTTATGATGGAATCTTGCATTCCTACTGAGTTGCCGTTTCTGCATTCATCGACGCCGAGTCTCCACAAATGGCTCTACACGAAATTTTAGGCCTGCAACGAAATTCTTCCTGCCACTCTTTGGACGCATTAAATTCAGAATAACCCAACTTTCCAGATCTCTCTAGTGCTTTTGCCTGGATCATAGGACCTGATATAGGAATGTTTTGACAACGCACTCATTTAAACCAAACCAAAAAAAAAACTCGGACGACATTTTTGTCACAATTAACTGTACATTTTTTCAAAATTTCCTCTTTATTTTTAAATATTTCTACTGCTTGTGTTTTCCCGATTTTAAAAAAACTCGTCAACTTAACGCACACCATATTTTTTGTGATTGGAAAATGTTATCACGTCAATTTTTTCTTTGAGTGACAGAGATCTCCGATTTGACATATTGAAGAGAAAGCAAGAGAGTTAAAAAGTAACTGACCAGTGAAGAGAGGGCAGTGCTCAGTGATGTAAAATACCCGGGTATTTATTCTTCAGGGTAAATACCCAGGGTATATACCCATGGTCAATACCCAATTTCATAAATACCTGGGTATTTAAGGTATTTAACTAAACAGGGACTCGATGTAATCGAATATTGTAAAATATGAAGGATCTCGCCAGTTTAGAAGTGTTGCACCACTGAAAGGCTATTAAAACAATAATAAATTATAAAATAAGACAATTGAGAGGTTAATTAATAATAAATTCTTACCTGGATGATTGCCAAGAACCTTCCGAATACCAATAAAACAAGTTCTTTGCCTAAATTTGATACTACAGGACTGCATTCGCAAAAATGTAGCCTCGGCTAAATCTTTGGACTAGGATTATCTCAATTTCTCAAAACACGTTCTGGTTGATCATTATCTTAATCAAAGTTTGTTCTATCCTAAGGCTAAGGTGTTCGTTTTTGTTTTTTTTTACGGCGCATCGACATAAATCTTGGCCATTAGCGCCGACGTCCATGGTACAGCCAGGAATTTTCTCAGCGAGCCTCCCGCTTATGAATCTAGCACGCTAGACCACGGGAAACCCCTTTTGTTTATTAAACTTACTATAATCACAACTACTGACTGCAGTTCTTTTCATATACATACGTGTATGTAATTTTAATAACAAGGGGAGTAGGGGTCTCCCGTGGTCTAATGGTTAGCGCCTTGGATTCATAAGCGGGAGATGGTGGGTTCGATCCCCACCTCCGGCAGGAATTTTCTCATCTCAAGGCTCGTTGGGAAAATTCCTCGCTATACCCTGGATGTCGGCGCTAGAAGTAGATGCGACGTAAAAAAAAAAAAAAAAAAAAAAAAAAAAAAAAAAAAGAAAAAAAAAGGAAAAAAAAAGGGGAGTATACAGCGGTGGGGTCACCGATCTGGACCAATTTTTTTCTGGTGATTCTACATCGAAAAATAGTCGACACGTGTCCGAGCGTCCCCTCCAATGCGCCTTAGAAGCCGAGAAATAAAATAAAATAGTTTCTTTATTTTTTTTATCGAGTTTAGAAAATGATATCGACATGATTCTTTCACCAATTCATTTGTTTTTTAGAGTATATTAAAAGAAAAATATAATCGTTAACCAGTAATTTACATTTCGTCAAATATATTCAATAATATGCTTACGTTTTCAAGTAAACTAGTATTATACATTTTTGTACACCAAAATAATAGCAGATTTAAAATCAGCACCCCAAAAAACCCTAAAGTGGTGAATATCATTGAAAACAAAAAATAATGATTTTTCCCACTCTGGAAGAGACTAAAAATTTGTAAGCGAAAAAGTAATGTAACGTTTTGAAATTCAATATCTCCCCTTGAGATGATCCGATTTTTACGTCATTGAAATCTTTCAAAAGAAGAAAGACTCCTTTTTCTAACCATATAAATGACTATTATATTACCTCAAAAGGTACATGAAAAAAATTAAATGTAAACTTTTTTGCATATAACGTCGATCCCAGAACACGTAGAAACACCCCGATTGAAAGGAAATGTGTCACATTAGGGCCTTTATCGACCCTTAAAGTTTGGTTTGAATCAGGTAAATATTCTTTGAAATATGGCCGGATTGTTGAATCTTTAACAAAATTATAAGGGTCCCCCCTTAGCGAAATTTAAAATACATTTTTTTTATATTTTTGTAATATCCCCAAAATTTGAATTTAGGGGTTTTTCAATGCGCTAAAAACGAATCTGACATCGGTTTTTTTGGGGTGCTGATTTTAAATCTGCTATTATTTTTGGTGTACAAAAATGTATAATACTAGTTTACTTGAAAACGTAAGCATATTTTTGAATGTATTTGACGAAATATAAATTATTGGTTAACGATTATATTTTTCTTTTAATATACTCTAAAAAACAAATGAATTGACGAAAGAATCATGTCGATATCATTTTCTAAAATCGATATAAAAAATAAAGCACTTTCGACCTATTTTATTTTATTTCTCGGGTCCTAAGGCGCATTGGACGGAACGACTATTTTTCGATGTAGAATCGCCAGAAAAAAAATGGTCCAGATCGGTGACCCCATCGCTGTATACTCCCCTTGTAAGTTAATAGCAAGTGACACCGGAAAAAATATGTTGGAAAATCATTCCTAAGTTTAACTTCATTTTTTTGTTGTGTTTTATTTTATAACCTCTGAGTGTAAAAAGATTAAGCCCATTTACATTTATACAGAAAATAAAAACTCTTCCAAATTCAGAAAACAAAGTAAAGCAATGGGATAGCCTAAATAAAATTCATGGATAATGATAACCTAATCCAAGTCTTCGGGGTCAGAGATTTATTCATCACTTGAATGACTTGAAAATGACGTGTAGCCGTCTTCAGAGTCACTATCATCACTCCTAGTTTCACAGACAATATCTGGTGATTCATCTTCCTTCTCTTCAGCTTCTTTTCCTTAGCAACCGTCTTGGGGTTTTCCTGTTTGATGCTTATTCTGTTTTTGGGTGTTGTTGCGGTGATTCCAGTTATGCGACAAATGTCCTATTTGTCCTGCTCTTGCAGTTGTAAGTCGGTTTCTTTTTTTCTTTACAGCGAATCCAACTGAAAGTGTTGAATGTTCTTTATTAGCTTTCATTTTTAAAAAAAAAAATCATTCAAATCGGTTACGATTTGGAGGCTGTAGCCTTTTTGAAACACGAAGACTAGTTTGGCCACACTGCGCGGCGGCAGGAATTTTCTTATCCCACGGCTCGTTGGAAAAATCCTTTGCACCCTGGATGTCGGCACTAATGGCCTAGATGTCGAGGTGCCGTAAAAAAAAAAGGAAAAAAAATCGTCCAATACAAAAATAATTAGTTTGAAATTCTAATCATTAGGTGAGTTCTATTGCTTTAAATTTATTATTTTAATATAGTAATTGAATTTGATTTTTTGTTCAAACGTTCTTAAATCCAAAAATAGGTGGAGCAAAAATAGTTTAGGAAATGTTTATTAAGTTTTACTGAAGCGTAGATCATGTTGATAATAAAAGTTTCTATTAACATTTTAGGCATTTAAAGCTACTTTTTAAAAAGTAAATTTAATCCTCTACAATGTTTATATTGACTACTTTTTTCATTACGGGCATACTTTCTACGTTATTGACAGAAAAGTGACAAAAAACAAGAGTTTTATCGGTTTTTGGCAATTTGTTACTCATTTGTGCGCTTTAGCGATAAAATGTCAGATATAAAATCGACATAAAATTCATTTCTCTACAATAATCCGTCATAAAAATAACCCCTTTCCATAGGAGATTCCAGAGTTAGGCTCTCTGGAGAAGAACTGGAGAAAGTTGAAGGGTCGTGCATTAGGTCCAATGAAAGTTCATTCGACCACGTTAAGACCCACCAAGTTTCGTTTTTAAATTTCAAAAATTGTGGAAAAAAAGGGGGGTGTCAATCGAGTTTTGAACACCCTGTATATAAGCCTCCCTTAATAATCACCTCTATTAACAGACATTTCCTCGCAGTCCCGAATTTTTCTAAAGGTAAGAATAAGAAATATATATATATATATATATATATATATATATATATATATATTTATATTATAAAAAATGTATTAGTTACATGTATTTTTAATTGAGAAGACATTAGTCGACCGTTTGTATTGATCATTGGAGTTTCAATGATCAAGGTATTGATCTTTTTGATTCAATAAAAACTAAATTTTATAGTTAAAAAGTGCATTTATTTACGCCAACGTTTCGGCATGATATACAAGCCTTCCTCATGGACGTATGTGTGTGTGTGTGTATACATTTTAATAAAGTTAATGTTCTGTAGTGCTAACTGAAAAGCTAAATTCCTATAGAAAATGCTAAAAAAAAAAATCTCAGTTTAAATAATGCTTCAGAGATTCGGATATTATTTGGTGTATTGGCGTATATGCAAAGGTGAAATGCACCCTATTGTGTTTGTGTTTGATTGCAGATAGCTGTAACACAATTACTACTGAACTAAGTGTAAAGCGAGCAGAGTAGTGCCTAAGGGCTTCTGATGTACCTTGCGGGATTCCACAACCAGAATCAATAGCGTTTCCTCTACTGATTAAATGCATCTAGGGATCATCCTGCCATATGCATTATGCATGGGGGCAGCTAGGGCGATGATTTGCTTAAATATTAACCCTATACCCGCCAGGCCACGTGTCGGATTGTAACCGCTAAATACCCATTACATTCCAAGGTATCTCCCGATCCTGCGAGATGTGTCAATCTGATGACGTCATGGGTTGTCCGTGCAATACGTCAATCATCTTCGACCGATAAGACGATCGAGTGATCCATAGAACACATGCTAGGGTTCGAAATACCAATAAACTTCTTTCAGGAAGCTACTGATTGCTGCATAGATAATAGAATTCAGTAATTAGGTAAGAAGTAACTCATTTCGGTAAGTTAAGGCATGTCTTAAAGAGTGAATGAATAATTATCGGTTAATTAAATAAATAAAAAAAAATTGAAATCAATACATGTACAGATGGTCTTGATCATCGGGGTTGCGTTTCGGTCATTTTGTAGTTAAAATGTATTTATATACGATATCGTTTCGCCTTGCCATGATACAAGCCTTCGCCATAGCCATGAGGAAGGCTTGTATATCATGCCGAAACGTTTGCGTAAATAAATGCACTGTTAACTATAAAATTTAGTTTTTATTGAATCAAAAAGATCAATACCTTGATCATTGAAACTCCAATGATCAATACAAACGGTCGACTAATGTCTTCTCAATTAAAAATACATGTAACTAATACATTTTTTATAATGTAAATATATATATATATATATATATATATATATATATATATATATATATATATATATATCTTATTCTTACCTTTAGAAAAATTCGGGACTGCGAGAAAATGTCTGTTAATAGAGGTGATTATTAAGGGAGGCTTATATACAGGGTGTTCAAAACTCGATTGACACCCCCCTTTTTTTCCACAATTTTTGAAATTTAAAAACGAAACTTGGTGGGTCTTAACGTGGTCGAATGAACTTTCATTGGACCTAATGCACGACCCTTCAACTTTCTCCAGTTCTTCTCCAGAGAGCCTAACTCTGGAATCTCCTATGGAAAGGGGTTATTTTTATGACGGATTATTGTAGAGAAATGAATTTTATGTCGATTTTATATCTGACATTTTATCGCTAAAGCGCACAAATGAGTAACAAATTGCCAAAAACCGATAAAACTCTTGTTTTTTGTCACTTTTCTGTCAATAACGTAGAAAGCATGCCCGTAATGAAAAAAGTAGTCAATATAAACATTGTAGAGGATTAAATTTACTTTTTAAAAAGTAGCTTTAAATGCCTAAAATGTTAATAGGAATGTAGCAAAACACACGTTTTTTTTTTGTTTTTTTTTTTTCAGAAACGT
The DNA here is from genome assembly GCA_946811695.1 of Gonocerus acuteangulatus. NCBI lineage: Eukaryota > Metazoa > Arthropoda > Insecta > Hemiptera > Coreidae > Gonocerus > Gonocerus acuteangulatus. The sequence goes on from OX328123.1 coordinate 160,085,353, forward strand.
TTATTATCAACATGATCTACGCTTCAGTAAAACTTAATAAACATTTCCTAAACTATTTTTGCTCCACCTATTTTTGGATTTAAGAACGTTTGGACAAAAAATCAAATTCAATTACTATATTAAAATAATAAATTTAAAGCAATAGAACTCACCTAATGATTAGAATTTCATACTAATTATTTTTGTATTGGACGATTTTTTTCCTTTCTTTTTTACGGCACCTCGACCCCCAGACGGTTTCTAAGGAAAAGAAGCTGAAGAGAAGGAAGATGAATCACCAGATATTGTCTGTGAAACTAGGAGTGATGATAGTGACTCTGAAGACGGCTACAAGTCATTTTCAAGTCATTCAAGTGATGAATAAATCTCTGACCCCGAAGACTTGGATTAGGTTATCATTATCCATGAATTTTATTTAGGCTATCCCATTACTTTACTTTGTTTTCTGAATTTGGAAGAGTTTTTATTTTCTGTATAAATGTAAATGGGCTTAATCTTTTTACACTCAGAGGTTATAAAATAAAACAAACAAAAAAAAAATGAAGTTAAACTTAGGAATGATTTTCCAAGATATTTTTTCCGATGTCACTTGCTATTAACTTACAAGGGGAGTATACAGCGATGGGGTCACCGATCTGGACCATTTTTTTTCTTGCGATTCTACATCGAAAAATAGTCGTTCCGTCCAATGCGCCTTAGGAGCCGAGGAATAAAATAAAATAGGTCGAAAGTGCTTTATTTTTTATATCGATTTTAGAAAATGATATCGACATGATTCTTTCGTCAATTCATTATAGCAGAATCAAAATAATAGCAGATTTAAAATCAGCACCCCAAAAAAACCGATGTCAGCTTCGTTTTTAGCGCATTGAAAAACCCCTAAATTCAAATTTTGGGGATATTACAAAAATATAAAAAAAATGTATTTTAAATTTCGCTAAGGGGGGACCCTTATAATTTTGTTAAAGATTCAACAATCCGGCCATATTTCAAAGAATATTTACCTGATTCAAACCAAACTTTAAGGGTCGATAAAGGCCCTAATGTGACACATTTCCTTTCAATCGGGGTGTTTCTACGTGTTCTGGGATCGACGTTATATGCAAAAAAGTTTACATTTAATTTTTTTCATGTACCTTTTGAGGTAATATAATAGTCATTTATATGGTTAGAAAAAGGAGTCTTTCTTCTTTTGAAAGATTTCAATGACGTAAAAATCGGATCATCTCAAGGAGAGATATTGGATTTCAAAACGTTACATTACTTTTTCGCTTACAAATTTTTAGTCTCTTCCAGAGTGGGAAAAATCATTATTTTTTGTTTTCAATGATATTCACCACATTAGGGTTTTTTAGGGTGCTGATTTTAAATCTGCTAAAAAATTGGTCCAGATCGGTGACCCAACCGCTGTATACTCCCATTGTTAGTAAAATTACAGACACGTATGTATATGAAAAGACCTGCAGTCAGTAGTTGTGATTATAGTAAGTTTAATAAACAAAAAAGGGGTTTCCCGTGGTCTAGCGTGCTAGATTCATAAGCGGGAGGCTCGCTGAGAAAATTCCTGGCTGTACCCTGGACGTCGGCGCTAATGGCCAAGATTTATGTCGATGCGCCGTAAAAAAAAAAAAAAAAAAAAAAAAAAAAAAAAAAAAAAAAAAAAAAAAAAAAAAAAAAAAAAAAAAAAAAAAAAAAACCTATCTTAGCCTTAGGATAGAACAAACTTTGATTAAGATAATGATCAACCAGAACGTGTTTTGAGAAATACATTTTTGCGAATGCAGTCCTGTAGGTAGTATCAAATTTAGGCAAAGAACTTGTTTTATTGGTATTCGGAAGGTTCTTGGCAATCATCCAGGTAAGAATTTATTATTAATTAACCTCTCAATTGTCTTATTTTATAATTTATTATTGTTTTAATAGCCTTTCAGTGTTGCAACACAAAAATGCCGTCCAAGTTTTGTTGGTTTGGTTTAAATGAGTGCGTTGTCAAAACATTCCTATATCAGGTCCTATGATCCAGGCAAAAGCACTAGAGAGATCTGGAAAGTTGGGTTATTCTGAATTTAATGCGTCCAAAGAGTGGCTGGAAGAATTTCGTTGCAGGCCTAAAATTTCGTGTAGAGCCATTTGTGGAGACTCGGCGTCGATGAATGCAGAAACGGCAACTCATTAGGAATGCAAGATTCATCATAACTCTTTGGATATACATCTAAAAATATTTTTAACGCGAACGAAACAGGACCTTCGTTTTCAGGGCACTTCCAGAACGTTATACGGGTTATGTTTTACGGGTGAAAAGTGTACAGGAGGGAAAACTGCAAAGGACCGGCTTACCGTTCTCTTCTGTTCAAGAAAGGCCGGAGGGATCTCCCCGTGGTCTAGTGGCTAACGCCTACAATCATATGTGGTAGATGGTGGGTTCGATTCCCACCGGTGACAGTAATTTTCTCATCTCAAGGCTTCAAGGCTCGTTAGCAAAATTCCTCGCTAATAGCCTAGTTGACGATCCGCCGGAAAAAACATTGATGGCCCTTTGTTGCCATTCTTGGAGGACGTTAGGAACGGAGATTATCGTCGTCATGGGAATGGAACGAAAATGCAATGCAAAAATTTCGAAATCACCGCCGGTCTAAGCCCAGCTTACGTCGTGCTCGCGCATACTGAACTTTAATTCCTGGCCAATATATTTTCTTGTCTTAAGCACTCTAAGCCATGCAACATTCACACTTCATAAGTCAAGCTGCCCGCCAATGACCCTCCAAAACATTATAATTCCGCAGAAATCGCAAGTAAGATACTTAGGACTGATGCTAGACAAACGCTTAACTTGGAAGCCACACATAACGCAGGAACTAAACAGACGTTTACCACGCTTATTGGACAAACGCTCGAAACTTTCATTGACTAACAAGCGACTTATATACAATACCATACTCCGACCAATATGGACTTATGGACTTGAACTCTGGGGTTCCACTAAACCTTCCAATTCCTACAGAATACAAACAATGCAATCCAAAATCCTTCGAAGAATATCCAATGCTCCTTACTATGTCTCGAACCTAACCATCCATAATGACTTCAATATCCCCTTTATCCAATCCCTGGCCAAATCAGTCTATCAGAAGTTTCATTCCAATCTCCCTGGCCATCCAGTAATTGTGTTTTTGTGAGTTAATAACACTAATACCAGCCAGAGATTTTGTGTTTCGCTACGAAACTTTGTATACAGCTTTTCTCTAGCAAATGAATTACCCCAAATTACTAACTTACCCACCACTGCCATCGAAAGTCAGTAAACTTGGTAGGCATCTAAAGAGGAAAATGCCTTTAAAAAGAAACTAAAAGTGGAGTTTACTTGGGAAGCGCGTTATTATTTTGCTCATAGCGGTCATTATTTCTGTTGAATTGTAAAGAAACTTGTTATACCTCGTGGATATTTAAAATGAATGATGCATTTTAAAGAAATAAACTAAATCCTCTTTACAAGTTGGAATTTCCACTGTACTATATTTAAATTGAATTTAGCCACAAAACCGCTCTGGGCAATAGTTGTTACTTCTACAACTGGGAGTGCAGAACAGCAGGAACTGTATCCCTTTTCTGCGATGTTATGAATATGGGAAGTTTGGACGCCTTTTTTACTCATCAACATCAATAAAGACCAATGTGAAATTTTGGTGTATCTAATTATTAGTGGAGTGCTTCGCATAACAACAGTTTGTAAGAAAATTAATTAGACTGGGGCTAATGACCTGATAGTCGGAGCACCTATAGAGAGAAAACTTTATTTCAAATATTTTTTTTTTTTTTTTTTTTTTTTTATTTATTTATTTATGAGCGACCGTAACTAAGGCGACTCGCTCAGAACAAAAATTACATATATAATATACATACGAAAATTACATCTAATTAAATACAATCTTATTTTACACATTTTTGGCCAAATATACAAATTGAAATTTATATACACATCTATTTATAAGAGAATACAATATTACAATATACTTGAATATATGAAAAATCAATATTATAATAATGCATGAAGTTTATACACATAATCAATTAAGTTGGTTGAAGGAGGTTTCACACTCCTGTTAGTTTTATATTGTCAAATGTAAGATTTTCGTATAGTACGGCTGTATAGTTTTAACATTTTAAGACAAATAAAATACATACACATATATGTGTGTATGTCCTGTTATAATTTGTTCATGTTTAATTATAATTATAATTTGTTTAGGAGGTTGGTCTTGTTGAGGTAGTTCAGTATGTTATCTATATATTTGCTTCCATCGCCGAGTAATTCAGTCATATTGTAAGGTAAGTCATAGTTTTGTCGCTGTAAACATTCAGTAAGTATGTGCTTTATAGTCAGCGGTGTGTTACACTGTGTACATGTCGGTCTGTCCTGTCTTGTCATGAGATAAGAGTGTGTCAGTCGGGAATGGCCAATTCTTAAGCGGCATAATATCACTTCGTCTCTTCTATTATCCCTTTTGCTTGAAGGCCATCCACCTACCGTCTGTTTTATTTCGCGAAGTTTGTTTTCTGTCGTCATGTGCCAAGATTTCTGCCACTTTTCTGTAATAAACCTTCTTACTTCGATTTGCAGGTCTTGTAATGTAACTTTGTCTATGTCCTGTCGGTTTTGTCTTGTAGCTGTCCGAGCCAGTACGTCAGCTTGACTGCTTTTTCCTATGTCCTCATGTCCTGGGAGCCAATATATTGTGATTTCTTTATTCGTCCGGTGTATCTGTTCTAGTATGTTCATAATGATGGGATTGTCGTTGTACATGTTTTGTAGTCCATGTATTGAGCTAAGTGAGTCCGTAAATAGTGTTATCTTTTGTTTTTGTATGTCGTGTGCATTTCCCAGAGCAAGGTGAATGGCGTGCTCAGCAGAATAAATACTTGTACTTTTTGTTAGTTTAAGCTGTAAGGTATTTATATCCATTACAGCTGCTGCGCCTGTGCCTTCAGCTGTCTTGGATCCGTCCGTGTAAATAAACATTGTGTCTTTATTTTTGTCAAGATATGACTTGAATATGTGTTTGTATGAATGTGTAGATGTCGGGTCGGATTTTTTGTATTTAGTCAGTCCTAGGTCTAGTTTCAAATTGTTTAGAGTCCATGGTGTGAACGTTACGGGAGGTCTGGGTAAGAGTTGTGTTTGTAGTAGGTCAGTGTCTTGTGCATAAATCATACATCTTACCAGCAGTGGGCGTTGCCTCAATGGTTTCATTTGGTATTTTCGTAACAGATCTTCGTCAATAGATTGCGGGACGCACTTACTATTTAAATATTTAGTTTTAAGGCAATATTTCAAACAATTCTGCATACGTCTGTATTCCAATGGTAATTCCCCACATTCTACATGTAGGCTATTAGAGGGGCTGGATCTGAAGGCTCCCGTTGCAATGCGTAAACCATTATTTTGTATAGAGTCTAGGATTTTAAGATTGCTGGGCTTGGCAGATGTGTACGCTACACTTCCATAATCCAGAAGAGACCTGGTATATGCCCGATAAAGTGTCAGCATTACACTTCTGTCTGCTCCCCACTTCGTGTTGCATAATATCATTAAAAGATGTAAAGATTTTTTACATTTATCAACGAGATTTTTTAGGTGGGGAACCCAGGTAAGTTTTGAGTCAAAAAGAAGTCCTAAAAATTGTATGTAGTTTGTGAAGTGTATAGGCGTATTATTTAAGTTCAATGTAATTTGTGGTATACGTCGCTTTTTTGTAAAAATTATGCTTTGTGTCTTTAGTGCAGAGAAATGTAGTCCGTAAGTAGCGCTCCAATTCTGTAGCCTATTTATCGTCCTTTGGATAGACTCTGCGGCAGTTTCTAGGTCTTTAGTTCGAATATAGATAAGCAAATCATCCACATACAGGCAATATTTGACTGGGTCAGCAATATGCTCACGGACGGTGTCCATAGCTATTTTGAATAGCGTCGTGCTTATTACACTGCCTTGGGGCACTCCGTTTTCCTGAGTGAATACATTCGAAAAAGCTGATCCCACTTTAACTCGGAAGGTTCTATTCGAAAGAAAATTTAATACAAAGTTGAAAAAATTTCCTCGAATATTCCATTCGCCTAGTTTAGTTAGAATAGCTCGGCGCCAAACTGTATCGTTAGCCTTTTCGATATCAAAAGAGACGGCTAATACAGATTCCTTAGAGATAAATGAATCCAAAATTTCTTTTTCCAAAGTAACAATGTGATCTATAGCCGAGTGATTAGGTCTGAAGCCACATTGGTACTCTGATAGAAGCTTATTTTTATCAAGGAACCATAGAAGCCGCTTATTTAATATTCTCTCAAAAACCTTAAAAGTACAGCTTGTCAGAGCTATTGGTCTGTAACTATCAGCTGATGTTGCATCTTTATTCGGTTTTTTGATTGGTATAATAATTGCTTGGTTCCACGATGATGGGTAGAGACCAGTCTCATAAGCATTATTATATAACTTTAGCAGTAGCGACATCCCACTTGGGGGAAGATTTTTCAGCATCCTATAACAGATTCCATCCTCCCCAGGTGAAGTGTCTTTTACTTGGGTCAGTACTAGTCTCAATTCTTGCATTGTTATTGGCTCGTTTAAAGGGTGAATGAATTTTGGTGTTTGTAGTAACGGGATAGTTTCTAAATTATTTTTTTGTCTACGCGAATCCGGTGATAATCTTTCATCACTTGACACATAGGAGAAGTGATGGCCTAGGAGATTACTAATAGTTTCAGGGCAAGTAATTAAGAGGTTGTTTTCCTTTAGGGCCGAAATGGGAGGGTTGTACTTTTTGTGTTTGATTTTATTGATCCTATTCCAGATTGTTTTTGGAGGAGTATTTCTGTTAATAGAGGATAAGAATTCGACCCAGCATTTTTTTTTGCTTTGTTTTATAATATATTGGGCTTTAGCTTTTTTCCGCTTGTATTCTATCAGAAATTCCTGACTAGGATTTGCATTAAATAATCGGAGTGCCCTTTTTCTTTCAGTTACTGCCGTTTTACATTCATCGTTCCACCAAGGGACTGGTCGGTTTTTATATGTACCTTGTGTCTTTTTCATTGATGCATCTGCTGCTAATTTAATTGCCGATAAAAAGTTTTCGTATGTTTTAATATCTTTAAGATTTTCTAAAAAGCAATTTTGAAACTTGCTCCAATCCGCATTTTTTACATCATACCGCGGAGTGGAGGTAAAGTTGATTGGAGGTGTATCGGGAGTAAGTACTATTGGGAAATGATCACTTCCGAATTGATCATGATTTACTTCCCAATTGAAACGTGTAAATATTGATGAAGAGCTGGCAGATACATCAATGTTAGTGTAAGTTCCAGTACGGGGACATAAATGTGTCGGTTCGTGCGTGTTAAATGGGATGAGGTCATTTTTTTCAAGAAGAGTTTGAATTATTTTCCCCCTTGCATTGGTAGCTTTAGCTCCCCATGATGTACTTTCAGAGTTCAGATCACCTACCAGGAGTAAGGGAGTAGGGAGTTACGTGATAATGTCTTGGAGTGTGTGTATGTCAATAGGTTCACTTGGTGGAAGATAGAGACAACAGACAGTAACTTTGAAAGGCATGTAAACTGTGACTGCGACAGCTTGGACTGTAGTCAGTAACCTTACAGGTTCACTGTAGATGCAGTCCCTCACATAAATACAGACACCGCCACAAGCCTTACCTCCCAGCAAATAGTCTTTATAATAAGAATTATACCCGTGTATGGAGACTTGCTTACCTGGAGCGGTGTGTGTCTCTTGTAATGCGATAACGTTGAAGGTACGGGCCTCGTCTTGCATCAGAAGCTTCAGGTCAGCAAAATGTCTCTGGACACCATTAATATTCCATTGGAGCACAGACATAGCAGCTTAGGGATGGAGATATGTATTCTATTGGGTCGACTGTGCAGTTGTGAAGTGTTGATGAGTGATGAAATTTGACCGTGAGAAGGTTATTTCTTATTTTTGGTTCTCCCCCGTGTCTTAGTTGGAGATGATGGAGTCTCCTCAGCAGTTTTTGTATCTTCTTTTAAATTCGCAGTTGTTGGGCTGTTTCTCGGCTTTTCAGTTTTCGCTGGGTTTTTTAAAGAGGATGATCCATTTTTTCCCTCGCGTATTGGCTGTTCGTCAGAACCTGATGAATCGTTAGATTGTTTATCAGAGATTTTTTCCTTTAGTGCTGATAGAGTTTTTTCAATTTTCTGCATATGTTCTAACAACTTGTTTAGAGGTTCTTGGTAATGTTCCTTAGCCTTTTGAGCATAGGAGGATATTTTCTCTACCGAGAGTTTCTTCTTGGCTTCTGTGTAACTCAGACGGTCTACGACCATTTTAGTTTTTATTTCTATTTCTTTCATGTATATTGGACACGATTTAAAAAAGTGATCCTTACTACACAGAGAGCATTTCACGTTATTGCACAAGCCATCATGTTTTGGCTGGGTGCACCTGCCACATATTTTTTCACTTGTGCACGTTTTTGACACATGGTTCAGCTTGAAGCATTGATAACATACCGCTGGACGTGGTATATAGTGTCTCACCTTAACTGACAAGTATCCAATATAAAGCCTTTCTGGGATGTTTGGTGTTCTAAAAGTAGCTATAAAGAGTGGAGATTTGTCTAATCCGTTTTTTACTCGGATTCGTCTAATGCTAGTGACATTTAAAGAAATATTTAGAGGTTGTAACGAAGGAAAACAAGTAAAATCACTTATATATCTGTAACCGATGTAGAATAAAGCGAATAAAACTATTTTTCCGAATTAATTTTCTTTCTTTACTTAGAAACGAAAATTTTTTAAAATATTTGACATTGGTTCAAACAAATATTGTGGTTACATTTAGAGTCGAGAAAAAAAAGTATTAACTGACATAAACATTTTTGTATAATTTGTTAAATATCTTTAAAACAGCTCGAAAATTGTGGCAGGTGGACAGTAATGATTCGAAAGCTTACATAATTTACTACAAAAACGGTTAGAAAGTAATTTTTGATTAGGCGATCTCGTATGAATAAATTGGTGCTTAAAATTCGAATATATCGGTTTCCTTCTTTTCGACGGTTTATTTTATCTCTGTCGACTTCATTTTGTAATTTTTTTTTTTTTTTTACGGCGCATCTACATCTAGGTCATTAGCGCCGATTCATTTTGTAATTTTTTTTTTTTTTTTTACCTTGTTTTACTACTTACTTTTTTTTTACCTTGTTTTACTAAAAAATACTTTTATTACTGTTAAATGCAATTAAAAAAAAAAAAAAAAAAAAAAAAAAAAAAAAAAAAAAAAAAAAAAAAAAAAATTCATTTTGTAATTGATTAATTTTAGTAAAACAAGGTGGGAATAATGAGATTTTCAATAGTTTCCTAGGTACAAGTTTCCTTTTGTGGTGCCTGGAATCTTGCTTCGAAGATTTTATTTTTTTCACTAAACAAAATAACAGCTTTAATTCCTTTACAAATGTCACCAAGGGTAACACCGAAATCGCGGTAAGATGACGCAGTTCCTGCGAGTCGGATTTTTTTAGCCTGTTCCGCTTAAGCCATTGAACGTAAAATGTTCAAATTACTATTTAATCTGTTAATCCACTTATGTGCTCGTTAGTGTACATCCTGGAAATTTACCTTGGTTTTCCAGGGTAAAAACAACTTGACAATTTTTATTTATTTTGTACTTTTTTTAATAATTCCGTACGACAAGCGAAAGGTGGTTGCTGTTTCATGTCATCAGAGTTGGGCAAAAATTATCTTCGGATAACGGATGAAGAATAACCTAGGTTATTCGTTATTTGTCATCTATAATTTTCGGATATCCGTTATCCGTTATTCGGAATTATTACCATTTACGTAAAGTTATCCGTCATCTTTTATCTTAAGATTTCATTTGAAATAATTTTTCACCTTACGGATGAATTTTAATTCGATGGACAAATTTTCATCCGAAAGATGATTTTTATATTTGGAAGATGTATAGAAAACCATTTTACTACTTAATCATAGTACGTATTTATTTATTATTTAAATATAATATAATATGTAATTATTTAAATTATTATTAAATATAATTATGTATTACATTATTATTTAAATATATAATTAAACTTTAAATTAAATTCAACATAGATTTTAAAACTACTCTTTTCTCAAACATTTCATCAGAGAGTCGATTGCTTTTTGGAATATCCGTTATGGAAGCAAACGAGAACAGCCGTTCGACTGGTGCTGACGATGGAAGTGCCGTGTTGTACATAAAAAACAATTTCTTGATGTTTAAATATTTATTTAAAGAGTGCAATGCCATGTGCAAACCAACAGTTTGTTTTTGCCCGAATGGATAGAAAAAAGTGGTATTGTGGACGGATAACGAATAAAAGATAACGAATAATCAAATGACGAATAAAAGATAATTTACCCGTTTCTCGAATAACGGATAATTGGTCATTCGTGGTTTTTTGATTAACGAATAAAAAATAAAAAATTATTTTTTATTCGTTACTTAAATAAAAAATTATTCGAATAAGCCCAATTCTGCATATCATTTATAGCTTGCTGCATATATTCGATACTTGATTATTTCATTTAAATGGTTATTTATTAACTTGTTATTTTAATTATTTTGCCTCTACCCTAATGGGTCATTGGCAGTTCGGTCTTTTATATGTGTTTGTAAATGTTGGTTTATATGTGTTTGTAAATGTTGGTTTATATGTGTTTGTAAATGTTGGTTTATATGTGTTTGTAAATGTTGATTTATATGTGTTTGTAAATGTTGGTTTATATGTGTTTGTAAATGTTGGTTTATATGTGTTTGTAAATGTTGGTTTATATGTGTTTGTAAATGTTGGTTTATATGTGTTTGTAAATGTTGGTTTATATGTGTTTGTAAATGTTGGTTTGTCTGAGGAAAGTGAACCATTTTTTAATTGTTTGTCGGTCATCTCCTAAAACCTCCTGTAATGTGTTGGATTGATTTTTGTTCCCTTGCTAAAACAATTTTCTAATTTACAGCTTTATAAAAACCTTCCTTTATTTAATTTTGCAATATTGTATAACCCATACATTTTTTTTTAATTATCACAAGAAAACCATGAATAATAAAATTGGTTATTTATGTTTATCATTATAAGATAAGATAAGCATCACTTACCGGAATCTAGATTGCAGATGGAATCCCGTTTTCACAGTGGTTTCCAAAACTTGAATCTACAACAAAAGTTTTAGACAATATATCAATATGAACAAACTAACTAAAGACAGAAATTTTAAATATTATGTACCAAATGGGCTTAAAGTCTATGAATGTCTAAAAAAAAATTAAATGTAAATGTGAAGATATACAAGTCTAGAAATAAAATACAAGAATTAATAAAATTCCGAATCAAAGACACTGCGTCATCTTAGCGCAGTTCAGTTCATATCCCTAGTTCCATTAGTAAAGGAATAGAAGCAATTATTGGTGGGTTTTCATATTTTGTGTATAACGTAAAATACAATCTGAAAGGTAAGGAAGTTTCCTTAAGCCCTCATGTTCTTCATCAGTATTCACTATCTCCTCTATCGATCCTACCTAGTAGACACCGAAAATGACCCCCGTTAAAATTTATATATTATATATATATATATATATATATATATATATATGTGTGTGTGTGTGTGTGTGTTAACACGATAGCGGCCAGAGTTTTTGTTTTTTCGTCACGAAACTTGGTATATAGCATTCAATTAGCAAACGATTGAACGATTTAGTTAACCACCAAAGTCGGTCCACCGGAAGGGGGGGGGGGTTACCCCGAACTAAAAACACTAATTAGACTATGTCAGCCGTAATATTTGTTATATTTCAACGAAACTTGGTATTCGTAGTGGTAATATAGAGAGAAAAGTGGGATATAAAAATGAACTAAATCGGTTCATTAGAAGAGGGGGTTTACTCCGGACCCAAAATACCAATTCGCCACTACCAGCCGTAATTTTTGGTATATTTCGACGAAACTCGGTATTCGTAGTGGTAATATACAGGTAAATATGTGTTGTTAAAATAAACTAAATCGGTTCATTAGGAGGGGAGGGGTTACTCCGGACCTACAATACCAATTCGCCACTACCAGCCGTGATTTTTGGTATATTTCGACGAAACTCGGTATTCGTAGTGGTAATATACTGGTAAATATGTGTTGCAAAAATAAACTAAATCGGTTCATTAGAGGGGGGGGGGTTTACTCCGGACCCAAATTCCTAATATACCGGTCGTAACCTCATACCGATCGTCTTTCTGCTGTATTGTAACGAAACGCGGTATACGTCGTGGGTTACTCATGAGAAAGAAGTGTTGTGAAAATGAGCTGAATCGGTCAACCGGAAAGCGGGGATTTAATTTGTAATATATTTCAATAGAAAAGCCCGCCAGACGTAGGTACACAAAGCCGCCGCAAGGAGCGCTTTCTACCACTAGAGTGACTGTATCCTGTTCCTGCGTTAGATCAAAATACGACAATATGAGGTTTTTTTGTATTTATAACGTGTAATAGGTACCATGTGTAAACATATCTCTGGAAGCAAATTATTAATTGATCAGTTACTCATTACAAATTTAAAATAGAACTATTCATGTTTTTATTTTATTTATGTAGGATATTTTAAGCAAATTGTTCTGGAAAGCAGTCTACACTACCCAAATTCTCAGGAAATTGCTTAGTTATGCAGCTCCTGCGTGACGGACTTTTTATTATTATGATCATAAGCTTTATTTTATTACTTGAGGAAGCATTAGAATTCGTCTTTTGTTGTTTTTCCCTGTTAACGGCGTATCAACATTTGGGCTAGTAACACCAGGCTGTCTACAGTTTGACACTCTTATATAATGGCAACAGCACGTTGTCGGTCACCTTCAGGTATTGGCCACGCCCGACGTTGCTTAACTTCGATGATCCTCGGGAAACAGTGCATTCAACGTGGCTACGGATTTTGCTTATTTGTTGTTGTTTTTATATTTGGAGTTATAAATATTTTAAATAACTGTTTTTATATACCGTAAAAGTACGGTATATACATATTTTTGAAGGCTTTTAACTGCCCAAACTACAGAAAAAAGTTTAATTAATTTATCTCAAACGGTTGTAGAGATATTAGTCTGGAACGTGGTCTCCCGTGGTCTAGTGGCTAGCGCGCTAGATTCATAAGCGGGAGATGGTGGGTTCGACCCCACCGGCGCACAGTGGTCAAAAACCGCCTGAAAGCGCTCAAAACTCAATAACATTTGATATTGTTGATTTAGAAACATCAAATTACAATATTTCAACTAGGACACGATTTTTAACTCGGGTCACGTCAGACATTTTTTGCAGTCAACACTGACTTGAGTACTGCAAAAAAAAAATCCATCTTCGATTTGATTCCAATGTTTACATAGAAATAACGCGCGTCTGTCTTACCGAGTTCGTTCACCTCTAGCACCGAAGTAGGCAGACTTATGCAGCTAATTTCAGTTTGGTGTCTTTCTATACATGCCCACGGAATATTTAAGCTCGAAATTAGAGAGACGCAAAAGCTATATGACAAAACGAAATTTGATACGCGTAATTTTTTTTACTTTTTCAGTATCCCCATCCATGAAGGCGATTCGAAAAATACAAAAATATTTTTTTTGCCCTTCGAACATCCCATTAAAACAAGAAAAACATGCGTCAACCTTATCGGTCTGAAAAAGTAAAGTTAAAGGAATGATTTTGGTACATTAGGATTTGGGAAATTTTCTTGGTTTCTGGTACTTCAATGATTAACCACCGTCCTGCAATAAACGGTGGGGGCCTAAAACTCAAGAAATGGCACTCTCACGAGGTATTTAACATATATTTAAGGCAAATGGGTTCGGAGAAAATACTTCAAAAAATCAAGTTTTGAACGCTTTTTGACTATTTTCGACACACTATTTGCGCCGTGGCGCACAGTGTAACGTCCAACGGACAAAAACATAAATTTTTGTTTTTTATATTTAATTTTTAATCCTCTAGCTAAGTTTAGAAACTATTCAAGGGATTAAAACCCTCTAGCTAAGTTTAGAAACTATTCAAGGGATTAAAATCCTCTAGCTAAGTTTAGAAACTATTCAAGGGATTAAAATCCTCTAGCTAAGTTTAGAAACTATTCAAGGGATTAAAATCCTCTAGCTAAGTTTAGAAACTATTCAAGGGATTAAAATCCTCTAGCTAAGTTTAGAAACTATTCAAGGGATTAAAATCCTCTAGCTAAGTTTAGAAACTATTCAAGGGATTAAAATCCTCTAGCTAAGTTTAGAAACTATTCAAGGGATTAAAATCCTCTAGCTAAGTTTAGAAACTATTCAAGGGATTAAAATCCTCTAGCTAAGTTTAGAAACTATTCAAGGGATTAAAATCGTATAAAACTAATAAATATTAGCTTTATTTTGATCAACAAACACATTATTTATTTATTGTGTTTGGTATTTTGTAGGATAAACACACCAAGTTAAGTCTTCTAAGAGATCAGGAATTGATTATAAGTTTATGTATTATTATGAATCCAGGATTTATAAATTCAAATAAAATGTATTAAAGGCTTAAAAATGATTAGAGCTTTAAGTCATAATAAAAATGCACTTATTCATGGGATAAAAATGTGATTTCATTAAAGAATCTTCTAGGTCTTCATATGAGATGGTATAATCCTGTATTTGGTAGATATGTTAAGATACTGTCTATTTACTGGCTACCTTCAGCGAGAAGTTCACACATGTTGTAATGGTCAAGTCATGTCTTCTAATGCAGTCTGTAAGTATATGTTTTATTGTCAATTGAGTATTACATATTTCACAGAGTGGTTTATCTTGTCTTGTCATTAAGTACTGGTGAGTGAGTCTTGAATGGCCAATCCTGAGTCGAGCCAATACAACCTCCTCCCTCCTATTGATTCGATAACTGGATGGCCAATCTTTGACGGTATTTTTTATAGTCTGTAGTTTGTTGTCCGTAAGGGCCGCCACACACTATGAGGTAGACCGGACAGGTTCACCCGTCCGGTGCACCTGTCCGGTCCACCTCATAGTCTGTGGCGGAACTTTACTACCCCCACTCTACCCTTTCCGGCGACCTCACACCTGATGAAAATTCGATTATTTCCGCCTCACAGGCGAGTAGACCTCATGTGTGTGTGGGGGTTGTCAGGTGTACCTGATGAGGTCTCAGTTTTCTGCAGCTCTGATTTGTGTTGATTTTTTTTTACCGTTGTGGCCTTTTAGCGCGGTTCCTCCCTCCCCCATAGGGAGGAACCCCGCTTATAGGGTTGATACAATGAAACAATCCGGAAGTGCCGACTAGAAAATTTCGCGTTTCAGAACCCCTAGAGACCGAAAATAACGGTGGTTCAAATTTGTATATATATATATATATATATATATATATATATATATATATATATATATATATATATGTATATATTTATATATATATATATATATTTGTCTGTTCGCTCTCTAGATAGAAGACGAATGGTCCGATTTTGATGAAATTTGGTACAAAAATCCTTCGTCCAATTTGAAAGGTCAAGTTCGTTAACCAGCAAAATCCGCCTACTGGAAGATGGCGTTTGGGGCGAAATTCGCGCAAAAAAATCGTAACGCTTACGTTTTTGAGTTCATAAGCTTCTAAGTACTCGTTTTGTATGATTCCTGGGCTAGGAAAACGAATGAAACCATTTTCAAGGCGATAGCTTTAACCGTTTTCGAGAAAATTGGAAAAATATTTTTTGAATACCGTTTTTGGTTTGGGTACTTAGAATCATGGGATTCAGTTGAAACATTTTCTGCATGTTCTACTTTCATCAAAACTAATATGTTGAAATTTTGGTTACGTTTGGAGTTAAGGAAGGGTTAGAATAAAATATTTTATTAACAGACATAAAAAGTTTTAGTAACTTTGTTTACTTTCATTAATATCTCGAAAAAGGTTGAGAATCTTGGTAAACGGAAGAATACCATTAGAAAGCTTATTAAATGCTCTAAAAAAAAGGTTCTAATGAAAGTTTTGATTAGGCGATTTCAATCGGAGAAATAAGAGCTTAAAACTTTAAAGTAATTGATTTCGCTTATTTGAACTGTTCTTTTTGTCTGTTTTTATTCCTTGTTATTTTTTGTTCCTTGTTATAGTTGGATAATGTATTTTACAATAAAACAGATTAGGCAAAATAAGAAAAACAATTCATTGTTAGAAATATAGCTTGCCAAGAGAAAGAGATTCGATGACGTCTTTTGAATATTTTCAATTGCCTTTATGCTGTTGGTTTTTTTTATTTTATTTTTTAATTGATTTTATCTGTAGAATTATTACTATAGTAAAAAAACACAGGAATATGTGAAAATGTTTGATATTTTCCAATTCATTGAAACGTATGAAATGTAGTATCGGTAGAAGAGGTTTCTAGGGTCTTGTGGACCCAAACCCAGGTATAGCCATAAAACCCTTTGAACAAAGGCCGAGGAAAATATTATCTGTTTCTATTCTATGCTTTTCAAATGAGAATAGGGATATGAACAAGAACCGGGGTCTCCCGTGGTCTAATGGCTAGTGCCTTGGATTCATAAGCGGGAGATGGTGGGTTCGATTCCCAACCTCCGGCAGGAATTTTATCATCCCACGGCTCGCTGGTAAAATTCCTCGCTAAACCCTAGATGTCGGCGCTAATGACCTAGATGTAGATGAGCCTTAAAAAAAAAAAAAAAAAAAAAAAAAGAAAAAAAGAACTGGAACCGCGCTAAGATGACGCAGTTCCTGCGAGTCGGACTTATATTTATTTATTTATGTAATCAGTTTAAAGTGTAAAATGTCTCATAAAATTAACGAAGTTCTTAGTGATTTCATCGAAATTTATAGAAATGAACCATGATTATGGAAAATAAAAGACGATGATTTTCACAATAGAAATAAAAGGGATGCTGCATATCGCAAATTAGTATACAAACTGCAGAAAATATATACAAATGCAAACGAGAGTATGGCTAAAAGTAAAATTAATAGTTTTCGATCTAATATTCGAAAGGAGTAGAGGAAAATTGACTCCTCAAGATTCTCAAAGTAGCTGTTAGTTTTTTGTGTGGAGATATAGCGGCCCTCATTTGTGTATATTTCTTCTTAATGAAAGGAGATGCAAGTGACAATAACTCTATGTAAACTGATTCGTTCATGCGCAGATAATTGCGATAATCTGTTGGTTCATCTCTTAATTCGTTCAGCAGATTGATATGGGTGAATTTATTTCTTCTCTGCAACCATTCCTTACGCCATTGTTTGCGGGTTTTTTTTCGTTTGTTTTTACGTGTCTCAAATATTACTGCAAATAGAGAGAGATAAAGTAGATCATCTTCTGGAGGATCCATGTTGAAGACTGACAAACCTGTCCGGTACACCTGAACAGTGTGGGTCACAGGTAGACCGGACAGGTACACCTCACGGGTGGACCTGTCCGGTCTACCTCATAGTGTGTGGCCGGCCTAAGAGTCGTCCAAGAGTGTTCCCAGTATTCCAAAATAAATTTCTTTGTAATTCTGTTTATGTCTTCATGTGTGATTGGTTCACAATCGATTTGTGCTTGTCCTGAAGCGTTTTTTCCTTGTTTGTCTGCGATTGAATTTTTCCCTAGACCTTCATGATCAGGTAACCAGTACAATGTTACATGTTTTTGTTGAGAGTGTATTTTTTGAAGTATTTGTGAGAGTAAAGGATGATATGTGTATTTGTCTTGTAGTGCTTGAAGTGAGCTCAGCGAGTCCGTGTAAATAACTATGTCCCGTCTGTCTGAAGTTGGTATGTTCTCCAAGCCAATAATTATGCCGTAGAGCTCAGCTGTAAACCAACTACAGAAGTTATTTAGTTTTCTAGCTATTATTCGATCTCCTATAACAGCTGCTGCTCCCACGCCTTTATCGGATTTCGACCCATCAATGAAGATAGAGAGTTTATGAACGTTTTGTGTGGCAACAACCTTAAACAGTTCAATATATATTAATTTCGATGTTGGGCTTGATTTAGGAAATTTCGAAAGGGTAATGTCCACATTATAATTATAACAAACACATTAGCAGTATTATAGACAAGAGAAAGTTTTTAAAACCTACTTTATACCAACAATAAGTTTTCCGAAGGAAATTACATCAAAACTATTCCTTTTTTATCTGATATAATTGATTATGGGTAATTACTCCCTTATTATTTGTCCTGAATTATTGTTCATTGATCTTTGAAATGTTTTTTAAGTACAAAACATTGCATAGACCATAACTTAAAAACTTCATCTGAACACATCCCAAGTTTTTTAGAGCTTAAAGTTTACCTCAAGTATAATGTACTGAGGGGAATTTAGTTTGCCGAAATTTGCCGATTTCAAAGATTTTTATTTTTAGATCCATCATCATTTTTTCTTCCAAATTTGAAAAAAAAAAAATGTGGATAAATCCAAGAAGACGGTATTAATCCTTGGGCAAATGATTCAATTTAATCTGCAGGATGCTCCTAAAGAAATATTAAGCAATATTTAAAAAACTGCCAGTTTAGTCCTATATTATATGTAAAAAACGTGGGAACGTGTTCATCGCAGAGAAGAAACTCTTATATAAATACTGGTTGAAACAATATATCAACTTAGAAGAAATTGTTATTAATTTTTATCAAGAAAAAAGATATTCACGCCCTGATGGCCCTTCCGGCTTCCTTAGAGGCAGACATAAAAAAGAGTTTACAGCGTTTTGTGAGAGATCGAAAATGCGCCGGGTTCTTCTGATATCTGGCCCAAAGCTTTCTTTACGGAGGAAAAATATAAAAAGGCAAAGCAAAATCAGTCCAGACATAAATGAATGTATAATAGAGGATGACATTAATAATCAAATAGATATTGGTTTCGATATAAGTTTACATTCTCAAGAATCCAAAAACGATTCAGACTCGGCATTAGAAAAATATTTAATAATTTCATAGAAAATGGTAAAATATTATTATTCTATGTCAATATTACTATAAGTATAATATACTACTATACTATTACTACATTATATGTTACCGTTATAATACATTTTATAATATTGTTATTAATAATATTATTACCTGCTATTTTATTTCCATTAATATTACAATTAATATTATTATAGCCGTATAGTATGCATTATTATACTATTGTTACCTTGTTCTGAGTTGATTTAAATTGATAAAATAACTTGGCAATTTTCAGTGGAATCTGGGAGAACTCCATTGAAGGAAGTTGTTTTTAAGAAAATAATTAATTTTTGTATTAAAATACTTTCAATGCCTGAAAACCGATTGCCACGGAAATGTCTTGTTAGGCTCATAAAGTTAGATTCCAAAAAGAGTGATATTGGCTTTAATTGGCTATCCCAAATTAAACACATAGCATCAAATAATTATATAGAAGAAAATTTCTTTGATTTTTCAGTGCCAACAAATTTATTAACTAAAAAAAATATAATTCTTGAAAAACTAAAGAACCACCTCTATTCCTTAGACATTGACAAGAACCTCAACTCGAATTACAGCCCTCTTTATAGAACTATTTGTAGTTTCAATAGCCCTCAGCCTCAGCACTATTATATATATATATATATATATATATATATATATATATATATATATATACATACATACATATATATATATATATATATATATATATATATATACATATATATATATATATATATATATATATACATATACATATATATATATATATGTACATATATATATATATATATATATATATATATATATATATATATACATATACATATATATGTATAAATTAAAGCTTGTTAACCAACTAAGAGTTTCGGGTAATGAAAATATAAAACATTTCTATAGGAACATTGTTGTCCATATAAAAACAGGAGAACTATGAGGAGCTTAGTATCAAATTTGGACAACTCCACTTTTTTCAGTTTTGAGATTTCTGTCGATTCTTAAGTGGATTTTTATGCTGCATTCGATTTTACAACTGTTTTTCATTAAAAACGGGCAGAAAATAGGTAAAATAGCGTTTATTTCAACCGTTCAGAATCAAAATATGGACAATTCCAACATAGTTTGGTTTCGAAAAATGACAACTCCATCAGTAGCCAATGAGAAGCTTGCATTCATGCAATCTGCTCCCAACATGCACTGCAAATCCATCATGGCTGAATGTTTATAGTTACTTGTAATAAGTGCGATAATTTGGCGATAATTCTTATTAATAACTAGCTGTTATCCGGCACACTGTGGTTCCGAATGCCGGATTTTGGGACAAAACCTCTAGGTACTTGAATCTTTCTGATTTAGGTATGATTTTTGAAGAATTTTTTTTGTGCAGAGTCGAATGAGACCACTACCAATTCTATAGAATAATTATTTTATTAATAAACGGGCTTTATATAACAACAACCGTGAAAAACAACCGGTATTTAATTTAAAATATTAGTGAATAAATTAACAGCTAATGTGGTACTGGTAACTGTTCTCGACATATTCCTTTTTATTTAAATTTTCGCGTATAACAAATAAATATTGACAGTTTCACACTAGATATTAAATAGATCTCACCGTTAATGTTCAGTTATTTGCTATTAATAACATTTCAACAACTCTCTGCAGAAAATAATAATGGTTAACTCGTTTTTCATAAAATAATCGCATCGCTAATTGATAACTTTATTTTATTAGCTTTGCACAGGTATGGCTAAGTGCGGCGATGAAAATTATAGCACAGCCACTTCAATACATGTAGTTATAGGTAAAACTGTGCGAAGAGGATAGCTAAGTACCACTTTTTTTCTAAACTTAATGAAATAAGGATAATTTAGTTTCATTTCAGTTTTGTCAAACTGTATTTAAATAACATTTTTCATGTAATTTTTAACTATATAATTTTGATTTAATACATTAGACATAATTACATTATATTAAACACCCTCGAGCATACCAAATTCATATTTTTTTGGTTTCAAAACAGGATAGGTTCAATTTTCAAATGGCTCCCTTTGGTTTCAAAAACAGACAACTCCATGACTTGGTTTCAAACATGGGCAACTCCACTATTTAAAGTGTAATTACGGCCTTAATACTTATATAATTGTTTAGTGCCTTTGAAATAATGTTTCTGAGGCCTATAAGAATAACATATAAAAAAATCACCATGATACTGACATCAATATAGCAGATATGGTTTTTTGCCTCTCCTGTAAAAAAAAGCAAAAGTGTAGGCAAAAGTGGGCAACTTTGATACTAAGCTCCTCATATGTAGATGGTGTCTTCAAATCATAAATCACAGCTTAAACCATTTATTATTGCACTGTCCTGCGTTGACTACACATAGCACAACATTTTTGAGGAAATATATACCCCAAAACAGCGATTACAAATCATGAGAGAATATCCTTGTTATCAATAGCTTGGATCAATTAAATTCCATTTTTTTCTTTCTATTAAAAGTTTGTGTAATTTAAGATATATTCGAATTAAGACCCAAAATTAAATATAGAATATTTATTTTCATTATATTTTTATTTAGTGGAGTATTTATGTTATGTATGAAAGGTAGTTATAAGTATATAGTGCTTATTTTATTTATTCTTTGTTATTTGTATTCAAAAAGGGGATTCATTAATAATATTATAATTACTTAGTAATAATTCAGTATCAGAAGAGATAAGTGTATTGTTATTGTTTTGCTAGTTGTAGAATCATGAACTTTTTATATGCCTAAATTGTATATATTCATATTTTAATATTGTGTGTGTATATATATATATATATATATATATATATATATATATATATATATATATATATATATGTCTGTTATTTTCTTATGTAGCGTATAATTATTAGTCATCTATGTGGCGTCCATTAACATCCACTAACACCAAATGGCCATGGCTATACGATGTTATAAGCAAATAAATATTATTCTATTCTAAATATCTTCTTCTGAACTAGGTGCTTTACGCCAGATACTGCAATAACATTCGGCCAATTCCCACGCTCCGTAAAGCAATCAACGTAACAATAAAAAAAAAAAAACTATTTAAAAATGTTGTACCAACAATATTAATAGTAGTAAATAAGACAGACTTTCCTGGTTTTTTTTTCTGTTTAGACTTAGTAAGATATAAATTTCAAAAATTTCCCTCTTCGATATGGGCATGTTTTCTGAAAATCAGTTATCATTATTAAATAGGCAGATTCTGGCAGCTAATTCTTGTATTCCCATATTAATACTTAATAGAAAAATAAGAAAAAAGTCCGACTCATGTTAGCTCGGTTCCATACCATATCTCGAAGAAATGGAGTAGATTAGCTTCACAAATCACAGGAAAATGACAGTAGTCAACTTACACAGAAGCGGATAATCCTTAATCCGTATATTTCAATACAATTATGTACTGAAAACGTACTTACTCTTCGACTACTGCTGAGAAGGCTCTATTCCAAACAACCAAAAATTCTTTGTCATTTTATGTTTCTTGTTTTACTAGCAAATTTAATTTCCTGTTATAATCAACTGTAAATATGTGCTTCATGGCAAATAAAAATTCCATTCTCTCGTGGGTTTAATCTTTCTATAAAATAAAAAATAATGATAACTTTAGTTGTAGCAGTATGAGGAAGGTTATATAGATAGGAGAATTAAAAACAAACTTAAGTATATGCCATTATGATGAGCCACTGCCATCATGATTACCACAGCCCCTCCAAACTTATTACCAATACCTTTCACAGTTTCTTGGCTTATTTTACTGAAATACTAATTTCACTGATAAATGCAATTTAAAACAAGAATAGATAATTAAAAAGTGAGATAAACAAAGACAAAAACCCGTTCAAAACAACAAAACAAACACTTTTTAAGTTTTAGGCGCTTAGATCTCTGATTGACGTTGCCCCATCGAATATTGCTTTAGTACCTTATTTGTAGGGAATTTAGTCAGCATTCGAATGGTCACCTTCCACTTACCACGATTTCGCAACCGTTTTCAAGATATTTACGAAAAATGTACGAAGATCCGAAAACTTTTAATGTCTTTTAATACAATTTTTTTTTTCGCATACTTCTTTAACTCCAAATATAACCAAAATTTAAGCATCTTAGTTGAGATGAATTTCCAAGATGTAGAAAATATTTCAATTGAATCCCGCGATTCTAAGTACCCACAAAAAATAATGACTAACAAAAACATTTGTTCCGCTTTTCTCAAAAACTGTAACAGATATCGCCTTAAAAATGGATTCATTCGTTTTCCTATGTCAAGAAATTTATAAATCAAGCACCTGCAAGCATATGAATTCAAAAACGAACGCGTTACGATTTTTTTTGCGCGAATTTCGCCCCAAACACCATCTTCCAGTTCTGGTGGTTAACGGAATGGACCTTTAAAATTAGACGACAGATATTTGTACCACATTTCATAAAACTCCGACCATTTTCGAGCTTACCGTTCTGGGACCGATATTAATGCCCCCCTAAGACTGCTGGCGGCACTCGGGATCATCGCAAGTGCATTTGATTACGATGTAGTGATCGTCAGAGCTCAAAGGCAAGGAAGGACTCAACACCTAGTTAAGAGCTAACATTGATGCAGTAATTATGGAGTGGCTAACGAAACTAGGCTCAGCATATTCGCCGAAAAGACAAGCGTATAACCAGCGTTGATGGTTCTCGCGTGCGGTTCCCCAGTGAGGTGTCATACCTCATCCGTGAGTATAACCATTGATGGTTCTCTCGTGCTGTTCCCCAGTGAGGTGTCATACCTCATCCCTGCGTATAACCATTGATGGTTCACGCGTGCGGTTCCCCAGTAAGGTGTCATACCTCATCCCTGCGTATAACCATTGATGGTTCTCGCGTGCGGTTCCCCAGTGAGGTGACATACCTCATCCATGCATATAACCATTGATGGTTCTCGCGTGTGGTTTCTAGTGAGGTGACATACCTCATCCATGCATATTACCATTGATGGTTCTCGCGTGCGGTTCCCCAGTGAGGTGACATACGTCATCCCTGCGTATAACCATTGATGGTTCACGCGTGCGGTTCCCCAGTAAGGTGTCATACCTCATCCCGGCGTATAACCATTGATGGTTCTCGCGTGCGTTTCCCCAGTGAGTTGACATACCTCATCCATGCATATTACCATTGATGGTTCTCGCGTGCGGTTCCCCAGTAAGGTGACATACCTCATCCCCTTCTTATAACCATTGATGGTTCTCGCGAGCGGTTCCCCAGTGAGGTGACATACCTCATCCCTGATTATAACCATTGATGGTTCTCGCGTGCGGTTACCCAGTGAGGTGACATACCTGGGTAGAAGCATTGACCAAAACAGGAGTTTTGACCCGAACATTGATCGCATACTGCAGAAAACCAATGGAGTCATGAACGTATTGCATAGAATGGCGGATTCAACCTGGGGAATATGATTCAAACCAGCAATGAGTGTATACAGGGCGTGCTTCTTGAGTGTTGCTACATACGCGGCTTCAGCCTGGGCGCGGTACCTTCAGAGAAGACATGAGGCAATTCTTAGGAATCTACAAAGACTGTTGCTAATAAGAATTTTAAAAGTCCGTCACGCAGGAGCTGCATAACTAAGCACTTTCCTCAGAATTTTTTTAGTGTAGACTACATTACTGAATAATTTGCTGTAAATAACCTAAATAAATAAAATAAAAACGTGAATAGTTCTGCTCATTTACATTTCTTATGAGGCCTGTTCAATTATTAATTTTGTAAATAATTTGCTTCCAGAGGTATGTTAGTACATGATACTGTACTACTTAATAAATACACAAAAACTTCACATTCCGTCTTTTGATCTGACGCAGGAACAGGATACAGTCCCCATAGTGGGAGATAGCGCTCCTTGTAGCGCCTTTGCGAACCTACGTCTGGCTTGCTAATTGTAATGAAACAGACTTTAAAGTAAACCCTCCTTTCCAATAGACCGATTTACTTCATTTTTACAACACTTCTTTCTCATGAGATACCCACGACGCATACCGCATTTCGTTACAATACAGCAGAAATTACGACCGTTATGAGTATATTAGTACTTTAGGTCCGGAGTAAACCCCCCCTCCAAATAACCCGATTTAGTTTATTTTTACAACCCATTTTTCTCTGTTGATTACCACCACGAATACCAAGTTTCGTTGAAATGTAACAAAAATTACGGCTAGCAGTGGCAAATTGGTATTTTGGGTCCGGTGTAAACCCCCCCTTCTAATGAACCGATTTAGTTTATTTTTACAACGGAATTCTCTCTTTAGATCAAAATAACGAATACCGAGTTTTGTTAAAATATAACAAAAACTACGGCTGGTATGGTCAAATTAGTGTTTTCGGTCCGGGGTAAACCCCCCCTCCCGGTGGACCGATTTTGGTGGTTAACGAACTCGTTCAATCGTTTGCTATTTGAACGCTATATACCACGTTTCATGAAGAAAAAACAAAAACTCTGGCCGCTATCGTGTTAACAGACACATATATATATATATATATATATATATATATATATATATATATATATATATATGCATATATATATATATATATATATATATATATATATATATATATATATATAGATATATATAAATTTTAACGGGGGTCATTTTCGGTGTCTACTAGGTAGGATCGATAAAGATTCGAAGAAATTTTTCAAAAATTCCGTCATGAGTCCAACCTCAATAGCTACTTTCCTTCGGAGGAAGTGCTAAAAGGACACCGGACCATCTCGAATGAGGCCACCAATATTCTTACCGCTGCCCCACCTTTTGACCTCGAGATCCGAGCAGTGTCCGCTGCAAGAAAGGCTAGCCATTCCTCGACATGACATATTATAAGCTGGACAAAAAAGCGCAAAAAACTGGGCTATAGAAGAATGGGAGAAAATATGGCAAGAAGATGAAACAACCATATGGCAAGGAGGGGCAACAACCATCTGGCAAGGAGGGGCAACAACCATATGGCAAGGAGGGGCAATAACCTTATGGCAAGGAGGGGCAACAACCATATGGCAAGACGGGCAACAACCATATGGCAAGGAGGGGCAACAACCGAGCAGTTCTTTCCCAAGGTCCAAGAATGAATAGACAAAGAGAGGTTACACATTTACTAGTAGACTTGCCAATTTCTGACGGGGCATGGAGATATCGCGGCCTATGTAAATAAGTTTAAAAAGAGAAGTAGCCCCATCTGTAAGTTTGGCGCAGAGGAAGAGACCGCCGAGAATGTTGTTTTACGGTGAGAGAAATACGCTGCCAGCAGACTAAAATTGATTAGGAAACCATGCAATTACCATCCGAGATTAGCAAACCTAGTGGCATCAGAAGAGAAATTCAAAGATTTTAGGGAATTTATTGACGAATGGGAGAAGAAAAAAAACAAAACACTTTTAATAAAATCGGTTGAAAATTACCTGCCTATCCCGAGTTCTTTTGGGTCTTCTTTACTTCTTTAACGCAAACTCATTTTTCAATAAAAACATATGTTCTCAATTATAATTTTTTTTTAACAGGTAACGTATTGGGTTATTTATTGTGTATATGCAAGCGTGTTTAGACTAAAAAAAGTTATGAATCTTTTGGAGTAATTATGGAAAATATTAGAGGTTACTGGCCTTCTTCATGTTAAAAATATGTGTTTTTTTTTTTGTTATTCATGCTTTGTTTGTATTGTTTCAAAATAAATAAGTTTTTATTTAAGATTATAACTATAACAGTAATAATAAGAACATGCGCCAACGGCCATAGCCATTTTGAATACACCGGTTCCCGTAGATCACCGAAGTTAAGCAACGTCGGGCGTGGTCAGTACCTGAATGGGTGACCGACCACGTGCTGTTGGCATTATAAAAGGCTGGCAACCTGTAGATAGCCCGGCGCTAATAGCCAAGTTGTAGATACGCCGTAAAAAAAAAATAAATAAGAACATGCAATCAGTAGGTGACAATAGAATCACCTGTTAATAATGCAATTAATTTATACTTGTGTTAACGAAGTAAAAAAGGCCCATTCTTTTTCCTTTCGTCACCGTATAAATGACAATGATACAGCTAGCCATAAAAATATCCTTTTATATGACGGCATGTATCTCCAGCGGCGAGGTTAATAAATCTCAACTAAAAATTTATTTTGATTTAAAAATAAACAAACCACATTCTAATTCGTGGGGAAATGACCCACCCAAAGAAATCTCGAATGCTGAGATACATAAGAATATATAAAACGGTTTCGACACAAACACATTTTTGTATGAATGAAATCCTAGGATTATAAGAATGCCACAAGCGACCCATCCTTTCCCCATTCTACATATTTGCACCCTTATCTCCTATACCCAGCCCTTGTGCCCAATCCTGAGAAGGAGGTAAAATAGGATTAACTTCACAATGCTTCCTACAATAGTTCCATTCA
The DNA here is from genome assembly GCA_946811695.1 of Gonocerus acuteangulatus. Taxonomy (NCBI): domain Eukaryota; kingdom Metazoa; phylum Arthropoda; class Insecta; order Hemiptera; family Coreidae; genus Gonocerus; species Gonocerus acuteangulatus. The sequence continues at coordinate 160,112,838 of OX328123.1, forward strand.
CTACTCCATCTAGTTTATTTTTCCACAGCTTTACGTCCATCGGCTTTGTCGTTGGTTCTTCGCGAGATTATAAATGAAATCAATTCGAGCCCCATGATCTGCGCCACCTAAGCCCAACTCTTCCTCATTCGATGAAAGCGAATATATATATATATATATATATATATATATATATATATATATATTTACATTTAAGAAGGTGGAAAAAATTCGTCTTCTCACATATCTTAAAACCTATGCTTCCCCTTGATCAGAACATCATCGGAACCTAACAACATATCGTAGCATCAAATAATATTATGAAATTAATATATTTTAATGCTGACAGTATGAAAATAATTTAAAATGTATAAACCTAAGGTTTTGACTAATTAATGTTAGAAACTATTATTATATATTATTAAATTATATTATGACTATACTTTTATGAAACAAATCTATTAAAAGTATATAAACAAGATACCTGTACCTACACACACACACATATAGATATATACAACAAATACATTAGAACTAAATATTGAAGCTTATCAGTTCCCCCCTGAAGTAATGGATACAACTGGTCATGTTTGGACAACTCATAAAGATATTGCTTTCCAATTTTATAAAAATGTTTTCCAATATTTAAACTTTATTTTTATCGTGTACTATATTCGTTTGTATATTAAATTGTAATTTAAAAGTGCTTTTGTTTTAAAATCAAATAATTTTTATTTTTATTTTATTATTTTTTTTTACTTATTTATTTTTTTAATGAAATTTATCGCATTGGACAAATTATAGATATTTAATTCAGCTAATATTTGAAAACTTTCTTATAATTCTTCTAAGGTAACCAATCCAGTCTTATTGTATTTATTCTTTTATTGTGTCACATGCAGTAAATAATAATTAGTCTTTTAAATTTAATTTAATTTTTTAATAAAGATATGACATAAATTATTGTCGAGGCTACACACATGGCTACCAAAGTTTAAGGTTCTTCCCGCATGAAGTTGTAATAACATACCGCTCTCTACGCCCCATAGGGTAGGTTAACATGGGCGAAAAATTGCGCGAGTTTTCTGTCCGACAATAAAAATTGCATGTGTAAACGGCCTGGAGAGCAGTGTCGCAACTACTCGCGCAACTGATGTCGCGAGCTTGCTGTGGGAGTGTCTGGCACTTGAACTTGCTCGTCTAAACATTAAAGTCAGCTCTAGGAATTTCTAGCGCTCGCTCTGTCGCCCGATCAAACAGTGGGATATATTTTCTGACACTTTTGTGCAAGTTGGCGTATCGAGTGGTTGCGTTTTTGACTACTACTATGGAAGGAATTCGTTTTTCGAGTATTTCTGTCGTTCATATTAGACTTTATTTTTATTGTTTATTAGACAGCATTTTTTTTTTTAGTTTAGTAATGTTTCTGTTACTTTTATTAAATAAAGGAAGGGGTTTAGATATGTATTACTTTTATCGTTAATTTTAATTAAAAAAATAGTTTCCAATAAATTAAACTTATCACTTACCAGAGGCGAGAAAGCGAAGAGTAACCTCTGTGCGCTCACAAGCTGACATCGATTCTCTCATATTGGTATTTCGTTTGAGGATTTTAGGTGCAACAATGTATAGTAAATCTACTATTATTACTAACGCGGCAGCATTTCAGCGAGGTTCCTTCCTCCCTCTATAGGGAGGAACCCCGCTCATGAGATAATCCGGAAGTGCCGACTAGAACATTTTACGTTTCAGAACCTCTGTGTGTGTGTGTGTGTGGGTGCGTGTGTGTGTGTGTGTGTGTGTGTGTGTGTGTGTGTGTGTGTGTGTGTGTGTGTGTGTGTGTGTGTGTGTGTATGTGACGCATTATCCTATTTTGGTTGGAAATGTAGAGATATTCGTAATCAGGATCAATAAAAATTAGAATTTTGCCCACTTCCACCATCAACTCGAAGCACTGTGCATCTGGCTTTGATGATACGTGTCACGTTTTCTTTTTAATATATATTATTTATTTATTTGTTGTTATTATCGTTGCAAGGTGATAAAACAGTTAAATCGCTATTTTTAGGAAAATAATAACCAACAAAAAAAAAAAAATCAATCAGAATAAATTTAGATATTGTCTAGAGTATCTATACGTACGGTTTATGTTAACCCATTAAGTAGCCAATTTTTAGTTTTTAGTATTTTTTAGTAAAATTTTAACAGAGTGTTTATATATCTTACACTAGCCTGTACACAAAATTTAAATCAATTCCAACAAATACTTTCTGAAATATTAGCTGTCCTATATATAGGACGCTGCTCCATTTGGGATAAGTTACGGTAATACTACTGAAATATAACACACAAAAGTATTGTATTTATTTTCATATATTTTTACATATAACAGAATGGCTGAATATAACAATACATATTTACAAATAAATCACATATATTCCAGGGTTTTAAACATTTTTTATGAATGAAATTTTGGAAATTAATTTGTGGAGATGTAGTGACTGGACAGGTGACCACTGGCGACCAATGAGAAGCATCCAGGAACAGCCAACAGGAACGAGAGCTTGGCCGAGCATTCCCGACTCTGACCGAGGCACCCCGACCTCGGCCTATGAATAGGGGCGTTCCTGCTGGCCAGAACTCATTCTACTCCGGCGCTCTCTCATGGAGACTAGCACCTCTCTCAAGACTAGACTCCGGCCAGCCATGCACTCAGGACCAAGCAACCGGTGCTCCAGCAACCAGCCAGCCATGCACTCAGGACCAAGCAACCGGCGCTCCAGCAACCAGCCAGCCATGCACTCAAGACCAAGCAACCGACGCTCCAGCAAGGCCTAGCTACCTGCGCTACCTCTCGCTCTGGACAAAGTACGAAGCCGCCGTCTCGAAGTACCCAGTGGTCACGGCCAGCCTCCAGTCACTACACTCCCGACTCCTACTTCCCCCAACTCTACTCAGTACCTAATATGCTTATTTATTTCCTTACCTCTCTCACTCCCGCTTCGAGGAACGGCTACGGCTCAGTACCGAACACCTTCTCCCCGACTCAGTGGAACAGCTAGAAGCCTAGTACCTAGTCGTTGGCCCCCAGGTTCAAGGAAGCGCCCTTACCGGGACACAGTACATACCTGGCTACCTTCTCACATCCTTCCTACCCTTCCTAGCCTACCTTTAGTAGCGACACCCATCCGCTACAAATTTGTACAGAGTGTTATACACTTTGATGGTATTGCATTTTGAGCAAAATTTCAAAGGATTTCCTTTGCAATCAGCAAATTGACATCTCTGTTGCTTTTCTCTCTTCCAAATGAAGATGTCCTTTCCGTCGAGCCTCACACTCTCCAACACTTAGGCTCTGGAACTTCTTGATGGCAGTGGTCATCCAACACTCTCGTGCATTTGCTTCCAGCTGCAAATATGTCACCGCAATCATACTGCGAACATCCTTTAGGCTTTTCCTTTCTTTTGCAATTTTATTATATAATACAAAAGTATTTATTTCTGCCATGTCAATAACTCCTGGAAATTGGGCAATACCATTTCTTTCCCATTATTGCAATAGTATTTTATTCTAATAACCAGTCGTGATGGTCGATGCCTCCCATGAAGTTATTGCAATGTCCTATAACAGCTGGTATTTACGTTCTTAATATCATTTATGTTACCTTACGGTTGGTCATCCGAAAGATTTAGTTCAACACTGCCAGGAATGACAATAAGAAATGGTGGTCCCAGTTCTTCATCGTCTATTTCCTCTTGGTCCATGTATTCCAGGAAATGTTTGGTGGTAATGCTAATATATCAGCTCCTATTTCGAGAATAAATAGGCCACAGCATCCTCCGTTGTTTTGAAAACTGAAGGAATAGACGTGTTCTACACATAGGAAGAAATATACTCATAGTAGCAGCGTCCTATTTATAGGACAGTCGATCCAATTGCAAATTAAAATTAGATGAAAATGTACTTTCAAAAAACTATTACTTAAAATAATATTTTCAACAGTTCTAATTCAGAAAATAAAATAAAATGTTATTTACCATTTTAGGAGCAGGAATTAGACAGCAGTTGTAAAACACTACTTTATTATCTCACAGCTCAGAGAATACTGAAAGAATGTAAGTCTAAACACTTGGAAATCTTAGACTGACATGTCTTGAGATGATATTTGGGTAAAGGCAAGTTACCCTGCATCTCCTGATTCTGTCAGGTCATAAACAGCGACTGTCCTATGAATAGGACACTGTCACCTAATGGGTTAAGAGTTTCTTTTATATTTAGTCATGTGTTCACGAGTGCGTTTGTGTAGTGTTTGAATGTATATATCTCACTGGTATATATTAGTTATTTTCTGATATAATGGTGAATAATTATTCGTTACTGTATGGTCGTCATATTCTGTCAAATGAGTTTCCGTTCTTCAAGTAATTCTAAATTTTGTCAATATATTGGCTCCCAAGGGAGAGTAGGTCAGTCATGTTGTCCGGTAAGTCATAATTCTGTCTCCGTAAACATTCTGTCAATATGTGTATAATAGTTAAAGGAGTGTTACATATTTCACATGTCGGTCTGTCCTCTCTCGTCATGAGGTGTAATTGTGTCAGCCGGGAATGACCTATTCTTAAGCGGCATAAGAGAACTTCTTCTCTTCTAGTTTGCCTTATTTTTGATGGCCATTCTTCGACTGTTTGTTTAATTTCTCTTAGTTTGTTGTCCGTAGTCGTGTGCCAAGATCTTTGCACTTTTTCCATGATAGCTTTTTTGGCTTCTGCTTGCAATATAGGTTATAAAGTGCATAACATTTCCATGATAGCTTTTTTGGCTTCTGCTTGCAATATAGGTTATAAAGTGCATACCATTTCCATCATAGCTTTTTTGGGTTCTGCTTGCAATACAGGTTATAAAGTGCATAACATTTCCATGATAGCTTTTTTGGCTCCTGCTTGCAATATAGGTTACAAAGTGCATAACATTTCCATGATAGCTTTTTTGGCTTCTGCTTGCAATATAGGTTATAAAGTGCATAACATTCCCATGATAGCTTTTTTGGCTTCTGCTTGCAATATAGGTTATAAAGTGCATAACATTTCCATGATAGTTTTTTTGGCTTTTGCTTGCAATATAGGTTATAAAGTGCATAACATTTCCATGATAGCTCTTTTGGCTTCTGCTTGCAATATAGGTTATAAAGTGCATACCATTTCCATGATAGCTTTTTTGGCTTCTGCTTGCAATATTGGTTATAAAGTGCATAACATTTTCTAAGCCTCCTTGAACCTCTGGACAAAAAATCCTTTTTAGTATCTTACATTTTAGGGAGTTCAGCAGTTCAACTTATTTACCACTAGTGATGTGAGCGTCCATGTTTCGGCTCCATAGATCAAAATTGGTTTAAGGTTTTATATATATATATATATATATATATATATATATATATATATATATATATATATATATAGCACAAGTATACTTTTATGCGTGCAGTCGAATGAGATGTTGTTTCTCTCGGCTGTGAATGTTGTTGGAGGAATGAAGGGGTGTTCATTATAAATCCTGCGGTTACTCCAATTTCGTTAGTGTTGCTGGAAGTTGGGGGTGTTGAGTTGCAAACTCTCAAACTCCTTATGAAAGTTTGTTGCTAAAGTTGTCGGTTGCTTCTCCAATGCTAAGGCCGATACTCGTGGATGGCTAAAACTCTTGCTCAGCACTCTGCCATGAAGGGTATCGTCATACACGACTTAGGTTTGTCAATTTTATACCGAGTTGATCAATTATATTGTATCATCTATCAGTTTTCTAGATTGATATCATGTTTGTAAGAGATTTATACAAATTATTGTATTATCTTATTTTGGATTTTTACCTACTTCGATTTATTAAATGAAACTTGCAAATTCGTTCATGCCAGACGTAATTTTTGTTATATTTCAACGAAACTAAGTATTCTTAGTGGTATTCTATAGGTGAAAATGGGTTGTAAAAATAAACTAAATCGGCTCATTAGGAGGGGGGGGGGGGCTTACTCTGGACCCGTAATACCAATTCGCCACTACCAGCCGTAATTTTTGTTATATTTCGACGAAAATCAGTATTCGTAGTGGTAATGTACAGATAAAAATGTGTTGTAAAAATAAACTAAATCAGATTATTTGGGGGGGGGGATTATTCTGTATCCAAATTACTCATATACTCATACCGGTCGTAATTTCTACTGTATTGTAACGAAATAAAATGTGTTAAACTGAATCAGTTAATTTGGGGGGGGGGGCGGGGTTTACTCCGTATCCAAATTACTAATATACTCATACCTGTCGTAATTTCTGCTGCATTGTAACGAAACGCGGTAAACGTAGTGGGTAACTCATGAGAAAGAAGTGTTGTAAAAATGAGCTAAATCGGTCAAGCGGAAAGGGGGTTTACTTTGTAATATATTTCAATAGAACTAGCCCGCCAGACGTAGGTTCGCAAGGCCGCCGCAAGTAGCGCTTTCTACCACTAGAGAGACTGTATCCTGTTCCTGCGTCAGATCAAAAGACGGAGAATGAAGTTTTATTGTATTTATTAAGTATTGTAGTAGGTACCATGTGTAAACATAACTCTGGAAGCAAATTAATTACAAAATTAATAATTCAACAGTTACTCATTACAAAATTAAAAGAGAACTATTTATGTTTTTATTTTATTTATATAGGATATTGTATGCCAATCTTTCTGGAATGCAGTCTATACTACCCAAATTCTGAGGAAAGTGCTTAGTTATGCAGCCCCTGCGTGACGGACTTTTTTTTCATTCCTTTATGATCTCGCAATAATAATATTTTAAAAATGTTACAGAACTTTTTCTTCTGTTTTTCTCTAGTTTTTATATATTCTAAATTTCTATACTCTTCGAATTTTTAATTTAAACACCCTCTTGCCCTTTCATTGCTGACGAATGAAACTACTCGCACGGCCCGCTGGGGTACGCTTGATGCTTACCCATCTATCTCCCCTCGTACACTCGCCAATCCTTATCTCTACCTCACTACCGTTCGACTCTTTCCTCTCTCTTTTAGCATTCTCTTGTTATATATTTGTAATTATTAACTTATAATGTCAAATGTCCTTTATATTTGTAATTGTATTCTAAACTAAAATAAATTTTCTATCATGAAAATGAATCTGAAGAATACCTCCAAAATCTTTGTCTGTGTTCTCCTGGAGCATTTGCGTTATTGGTTTGAATGAGATACTTGAGAACATTGCGTGTGCATTAAAATTTAATGCTCATTCTAAAATTTAATAAAACGTTAACACAAAATGTGTACGAACAGAGAAAGTTGGAGTTGTGCTACAAAAAACACGGTTTTTTCCAAAAGAACCTCTAGAACGGCATATGCCTGGAACGGAGCGAAGGAGAAATGAGTGGTTAGTGGCTATGGCCCCTGAGGAAGTGGCATGAAGGCCACAAAACATGTAGGGCAAGACAATAATAACGTAGTACATAAGGAAAAGGAGTACTGCTTTTTTTCACCTGCCCCATATATATCCAACAAAATAAATATATATTATATATATATATATATATATATATATATAAACAAATATAAATATATATACATATATATATATATATATATATATATATATATATATATATATATATATATATATATATATATATATATATATATATATATTTATATTGGGTTCCCCCTTACAGTTACCCTGCAAGAAGGGAGTTTATTTTTGTCTGCATGTCTCATGAAATAAATAGCATATCACTTGCTATATATATATTAATTCTTGTGAAAGACCCGATATATATTTTCCACTTTTTCTTGTTTGTTTTTCTGGCAGGGGGTCGATAAAGCAGTACACTCTTTGTTCACATTAACTGCTTTATTTGTTATAGTAAACAGGATGCAAAAACAAGTCAACACACCTCCACTGTTTAATTCCTTTAATTTAACAAAACGTTTTCGAGGTCAGCACCTCATCCTCAGTGTCCTTATTTCGTGCGATGGTGTGCCAATACGTAACGCCAACAGAAGCTTGACTGGCTGAAGTTCTACAAATGTGGTTGGTTAGCTGGTTATTTGTTATGTTTCGCCCGACTTGTTTCGTGCCTTTTCGCACTCTTCAGGGGCTTTCCTATGTAACAATATTTTTTGTAAATCCTAAACTTTAAATTGCTTACACTAATACACGTATCCTGTCCCTAAATAATTTACCTTTCAACATATATTATTTAGGGACAGGATATGTGTATTAGTGTAAGCAATTTAAAGTTTAGGATTTACAAAAAATATTGTTACATAGGAAAGCCCCTGAAGAGTGCGAAAAGGCACGAAACATGTCGGGCGAAACATAACAAATAAAGCAGTTAATGTGAACAAAGAGTGTACTGCTTTATCGACCCCCTGCCAGAAAAACAAACAAGAAAAAGTGGAATATATATATATATATATATATATATATATATATATATATATATATATATACATTTGAAACCCCGTTATTTTCAAGATCTGTGGGTTCTGATACCTATCATGTTCTATTTGGTACCGGTACTTCTGGATTGCGTCATAAGCACGGGTCCTCCCTATGGATGGAGGAAAGAACCGCGCTAAACGTAGCTCGATGAAAGACAATATGTTGTTAACATTTCCTTGTACCTGTCTTCCCCCATTTTACTAAACACTAGATGACGTGACCTTTAAGAAAGCAGTACGTCAGTTGAAAACATTCACAAGTCGTTTTCTAATCTCTCTCTTGGAATGATTTATTACTAACAATAAATGTTTGTTCATATTCTACTTATCCCGTTTTATTGTCAAATACATTCTCCTAATATAAAAATTAAAAAATAAAAATCGACAAAAAGAACTGAGCGAATAAACGAAATCAATTACTGCAAAGTTTTAAGCACTTATTTTTCCGATTGACATCGCCTAATCGAAACTTTTCGAACATTTCGAATAAAGACCTTTCGCTTACCAAGATGAGATATTAAGGAAACTAGATGACCTAGATGTAGATGCGCCGTAAAAAAAAAAAAAAAAAAAAAAAAAAAAAAAAAAAAAAAAAAAAAAAAAAAAAAAAAAAAAAAATTAAGGAAACTATACGAACTTCCCAAAACTTTTCATGTATGTTAATAAGATATTTTATTATAATCCTCCCTTAACTACAAACGTAACCAAAATTTAAACATCTTTGTTTATACGAATTTCAAACATGCGGAAAATATTTGAACTGAATCCGATGATTCTAAGTACCCAAACCAAAAACTTGGCTCAACACCTATTTTTTCACTTCTCTCGAAAATCGCTATCGCCTTAAAAATGGTTTCATTCGCATATGATAAGAGCTTAACGATTTTTTTCGCGTGAATTTTGCTTCAATAACCATATTTCTAGTGTCTTATTCATGGGTTGAATTCGGCCTCCCTGACCGTTCCTAGGCCAACAGCGTTTAATTAATTTAATAATGGGTACCTTGGTTGGTGCTAATGACTCTAGCAGTCGAAGCAGACAAGGGGAAAATCAGGCGGCCGGAGCATAGTACTGACCACACTATCTCCCTAGTGTGCCGTATGGTCATGAATCAGATACCTCTATAGTATCTGCCCCTTTGGGCCCTTGTGGCCTGTTACGGGACTGATAAAGAAAAAAGAGACCCACGCTCTGGTGCACGCATTTTGCTAGTTAATGAAATTGACCTTAAATATTAGACGAAAGATTTTTGTGCCAAATTTCATCCAAATCGGTCCATTATCCAAAGAAATATTACTAGGCAAAACATTATCAATACATACATTTTTATGATAGAAATAAATAAGTATTATTTGCAAGAATCCTCTTTGATTTGAAAAATACAAAGTAGGTTACACAAGCCCTCTAGTGAAGGAACTAAACACTAATTACAGCAAAATTTTAAAAAATGTTGCTACATGCCGCCGCAGCCTAGGTTTCAAAGGTACTCGTACAATATGGTCAGAAGAACAACACCCTCCCCTACATATATATATATATATATATATATATATATATATATATATATATATATATATATACTAATTTAAACCACCGTTATTTTCGTTCTCTAGGGGTTCTGAAACGTAAATTTTTCTATTCGGGACTTGCGGATTGCGTGATGAGGTCAACCTTATAAGCGGGTTTCCTCTCTATGGAGGGAGGGAGGAACCAAGCTAATACTACTACACATCTTACTAACGCTGACACCCCCACACGCACGTTAATGACCCCACTTAATATTTATCAACCCTTGGACATATGAAAGATTTATATAATTCGAATTTTCTTTTAATATATGGAAGAAAATGTTTAAAATTAAATTTGTACCGTTAAGAAAAACTTTAATAATTATTAATTCACGTTATAAAATATTTTTAAGAAAAATATATAAAAAATATACAACAAAAAAAAAAAAAAATATCATCAAAAGAGGAGATTCGATCCTGCTACATTTATTTTCAAGCGAACGCTTGGGAGGTGCGTTTTTTCGCTTTAACTGAACGCTTTTCTAGTGAATTCTACACATACAAAAACTGGGCGTAAAAAAAATATAAGTTAATCGCCCTGAATAAACTGTAACCTAACCATACAAAAACTGGGCGTAAAAAAAATATAAGTTAATCGCCCTGAATAAACTGTAACCTAACCATACAAAAACTGGGCGTAAAAACTATAAAAGTTAATCGCCCTGAATAAACTGTAACCTAACCATACAAAAACTTTCGTTTGAATCGGAGAGAGGCACGTCGAGAACTGCCCTAGTTAGAAAAATAAACTCATTTGGTCATATGCGGGATTCCACTTTATCAATCCAAGTATCCTTCAATACAACAGTTGCTCTTGGGAGTATTGTAAACATTTTAAAGAATAATTTTTAATGAAGATCATAAAGTTAAATATGAAAACAGTAGTTTAAATAATAAATAAATGCATGTATTTTGGTAAGAAGAAATATAGTTATTTTCTCCTGGCGTGAATGGAGCCATTTGTGAAGGAACGAGCGGATAACGTGCTGGAAAATGACTTACACTGTCCTGTAGTATCAAAGTAGGCAATATCCTGCCGATAAGGACGAGGTATCGCGGTCCGAGAAATCTTAAAGGTCACGTCATCTAGTGTTGAGTAAAATGGGGGAAGACAGGTACAAGGAAATGTTAACAACATATTGTCTTTCATCGAGCTACGTTTAGCGCGGTTCTTTCCTCCCTATGGATGGAGGAAAGAACCGCGCAGTTTTTGTATGGTTAGGTTACAGTTTATTCAGGGCGATTAACTTATATTTTTTTTACGCCCAGTTTTTGTATGGTTAGGTTACAGTTTATTCAGGGCGATTAACTTATATTTTTTTTACGCCCAGTTTTTGTATGTGTAGAATTCACTAGAAAAGCGTTCAGTTAAAGCGAAAAAACGCACCTCCCAAGCGTTCGCTTGAAAATAAATGTAGCAGGATCGAATCTCCTCTTTTGATGATATTTTTTTTTTTTGTTGTATATTTTTTATATATTTTTCTTAAAAATATTTTATAACGTGAATAAATAATTATTAAAGTTTTTCTTAACGGTACAAATTTAATTTTAAACATTTTCTTCCATATATTAAAAGAAAATTCGAATTATATAAATCTTTCATATGTCCAAGGGTTGATAACTATTAAGTGGGGTCATTAACGTGCGTGTGGGGGTGTCAGCGTTAGTAAGATGTGTAGTAGTATTAGCTTGGTTCCTCCCTCCCTCCATAGAGAGGAAACCCGCTTATAAGGTTGACCTCATCACGCAATCCGCAAGTCCCGAATAGAAAAATTTACGTTTCAGAACCCCTAGAGAACGAAAATAACGGTGGTTTAAATTAGTATATATATATATATATATATATATATATATATATATATATATATATATATATATATGTAGGGGAGGGTGTTGTTCTTCTGACCATATTGTACGAGTACCTTTGAAACCTAGGCTGCGGCGGCATGTAGCAACATTTTTTAAAATTTTGCTGTAATTAGTGTTTAGTTCCTTCACTAGAGGGCTTGTGTAACCTACTTTGTATTTTTCAAATCAAAGAGGATTCTTGCAAATAATACTTATTTATTTCTATCATAAAAATGTATGTATTGATAATGTTTTGCCTAGTAATATTTCTTTGGATAATGGACCGATTTGGATGAAATTTGGCACAAAAATCTTTCGTCTAATATTTAAGGTCAATTTCATTAACTAGCAAAATGCGTGCACCAGAGCGTGGGTCTCTTTTTTCTTTATCAGTCCCGTAACAGGCCACAAGGGCCCAAAGGGGCAGATACTATAGAGGTATCTGATTCATGACCATACGGCACACTAGGGAGATAGTGTGGTCAGTACTATGCTCCGGCCGCCTGATTTTCCCCTTGTCTGCTTCGACTGCTAGAGTCATTAGCACCAACCAAGGTACCCATTATTAAATTAATTAAACGCTGTTGGCCTAGGAACGGTCAGGGAGGCCGAATTCAACCCATGAATAAGACACTAGAAATATGGTTATTGAAGCAAAATTCACGCGAAAAAAATCGTTAAGCTCTTATCATATGCGAATGAAACCATTTTTAAGGCGATAGCGATTTTCGAGAAAAGTGAAAAAATAGGTGTTGAGCCAAGTTTTTGGTTTGGGTACTTAGAATCATCGGATTCAGTTCAAATATTTTCCGCATGTTTGAAATTCGTATAAACAAAGATGTTTAAATTTTGGTTACGTTTGTAGTTAAGGGAGGATTATAATAAAATATCTTATTAACATACATGAAAAGTTTTGGGAAGTTCGTATAGTTTCCTTAATTTTTTTTTTTTTTTTTTTTTTTTTTTTTTTTTTTTTTTTTTTTTTTTTTTTTTTTTTTTTTTTTTTTTTTTTTTTTTACGGCGCATCTACATCTAGGTCATCTAGTTTCCTTAATATCTCATCTTGGTAAGCGAAAGGTCTTTATTCGAAATGTTCGAAAAGTTTCGATTAGGCGATGTCAATCGGAAAAATAAGTGCTTAAAACTTTGCAGTAATTGATTTCGTTTATTCGCTCAGTTCTTTTTGTCGATTTTTATTTTTTAATTTTTATATTAGGAGAATGTATTTGACAATAAAACGGGATAAGTAGAATATGAACAAACATTTATTGTTAGTAATAAATCATTCCAAGAGAGAGATTAGAAAACGACTTGTGAATGTTTTCAACTGACGTACTGCTTTTGGTGTCTTTTTTTTTTTTTTTAAATAGCATTTATTTTTATAATTAGTATAATAGTAGAAACGCACTATATATATATATATATATATATATATATATATATATATATATATATATATATATATATATATATATATATATATATATACATTGAACTGTGACATAAGTACCTCTAGAATTGGATTCTGGGGGCTAGCCGACCCTGCCAGGTAAGGCCACAAAAATTTTTTTTTCAAGAAAGGTCAAACCAAAATAATAACTGTTTCTATATTAATCTTTCCAAATGGCACAAGGGACATGAACGGAACCGCGCTAAGATGATGCAGTTTCTTCGAGTCGGACTTTTTATGATAGAAATGGATAAGAATTTTTTGCAAGATTCCTCTTTGACTTAAATAATCCAAAGTAGGTTACACAAGCCCTTTAGTGAAGGAGCTAAACACTAATTACACCAACATTTATAAAATGTTGCTACACGCCGCCACAGCCTCGGTGGTCAAAGGTACAATATGGTCAGAGGTACAACACCATCTCCTATATATATATATATATATATATATATATATATATATATATATATATACTAGCCGTTACCCCTACTTTCTGCATATAGAAAAGCCTAAATAAATTAGAAACCAAATAAGTATTATTAAAATCTAATAACACGAATCTGTAAATGTTATGAACCCGTGGCCTCCCAACTGTGAGTTCTAGACGGCTTTGACCTAACCTATAACACTCCCCGTATCAAGACATACATGTATACCAAGTTTCGTAAAAATTGGTCTAACGGTATGGATTTGTATAAAGGACAAACATACAGACAGACAGCTGGTAGACGTTTTTGACCTAGCCTAGGACACTCCCCAGATTAAGATCTACATGTGTACCGAGGTTAGTCGAAATCGGACGAACGGTGTGGATTTGTATAAGGGACAAACATACAGACAGACAGCTATAAGACGTTTTTGACTTAGCCTACGACACTCCTCAGATTAAGATCTACATGTGTACCGAGTTTAGTCAAAATCGGACGAACGGTGTGGATTTGTATAAGGGACAAACATACAGACAGACAGCTGTTAGATTTTTCGACCTAGCCTAGGAGATTTCTTGTATCAAGACCTACCATTATTCCAAGTTTGGTCAAAATCGGTCAAACGGTGTTGATTTGTATAAGGAACAAACAAATAGACCCACAGAAAACAGACAGACACGTGATTATATATATATATATATATATATATATATATATATATATATTCAGATGTATATAAACATGGATAATCTTTTACAATTTTCATTCTTGGCACCTGCTGGTGCGTAGTCCTTTTCATTGAAGGAAATGTACGTATTTGAAATATGAGATGACGTCAATCGCTCGAATCAAAGGCTGCTGATGTTCGAGAAGCGCTAACACACATTACATTTGCGGGATTAAATTGACTTAACGGAGGTATACTGCTTTCACAGCAAACATAGACATTGAGTATGTCCACAAGGTTAAAAGGGAAATAGGGTTGTGCGTCAGATAGTTTATAGTGCGGTAGCATATCGGAACAAGTTTACTTATGTGTTCTGTAATAAAATGAAGCGATTAATTTCACATTTCGCGTGGGAACAGCTCAACAAAACGGGGGTTTCCCAAGGCAGCCTAATAAACACGTCTATTTAAAATAGCTGTGTACACTAACCGTAAGTACTATATATATGTATTGTCTGTCTGTGGTTGATTTTTTTAATTTAAATTCAAAGATTTACAAAAAACCGCAGTAATTATCCAAAGAATGATAAATAGGCCTCATAATTCAAGCAGTAGAGACTGACTAAATTTCTCAACTTTGATTAGTTTTGATGTATTATATCTTTAATTAACTCCTGACTCATTGTACAGCAGGAGCCTAATAAAGCGTCCATGTTGAGCGCTCCTAGTGGTAGGAGCAAGAACTAACGCTCTAGCTGGTTTGTCGGTTCATTTCACTTTGAATATAATACGGATAAAACTCCAAATTCTAATGAACCGACTATATATATATATATATATATATATATATATATATATATTATATATTATATATTACACACACATAGGTACATATAAATACCGTAAAATGGGGTTATTTAGTACAGATTTTACATATCTTTAAATGTCGAGCAAAATCCTATTCTACCTAAATAACAGTATTTTTCCTAAGGGCTTTATTCCTTCCGAATATTTTAACAGCATGCTCTGAGTTACTTCTACAACTAAATAACCAATAAGGTTGACCTCATGACGCAATCCGGAAGTGCCGACAAGAAAACACCTAGAGAACGAAAATAACGGTGGTTCAAATTTATATATATATATATATATATATATATATATATATATATATATATATATATATATATATTTGTCTGTTCGCGCTTTCCTGGCCTCAATAATGTTCCGATTTAGATGAAATTTGGTACAAAAATCTATCGTCTAATTTAAAAGATCAAGTTCGTTAACCAGCAGAATCCGCTTACCGGAACATGGTTTTCGAAGCAAAATTCGCGCGGAAAAATCGTTCCGCTGACTTCATATGCTTGCAAATACTCGTTTTATAGGCTTCTTGGCTTAGAAAAACGAATGAAGCCATTTTTAAGGCGATAGGTTTAACCGTTTTTGAGAAAATTGGACAAATAGTTATTGAATAACGTTTTTGGTTTGGGTACTTAGAATCATGGGATTCAGTTGAAACGTTCTCTGCATGTTTGAATTTCATCAAACTAATATCTTGAAAATTGGGTTAAGTTTGGATTTAAGGAAGGGTTAGAATAAAATATTTTATTAAGAGACATGAAAAGCTTTGGGAAATGCGTATATTTTCCTTAATATCTCGAAAACGATTGAGAATCTTGGGAAACGGAAGGTTACCATCCTAAAGCTTACTAAGTGCTCTACAAAAAAAAGTCCGACTCGCAGGAACTGCATCATCTTAGCGCGGTTCCGTTCTTATCTCTAGACTCATTTAAAATGATTAAAATAGAAGCTTTTATTATTTTGGGTCCACATTTCTAGAAAGCATGAAGATTAGATAGTTAGCCGTCGAGGTGATAAGTAAAGATGGAATAGTTGGGATTCGGCTAAAGAAACCTCAATACGATTCTTGTTAAAAAATCTATATTTAGGACGTTTCAGCTACTCATTGGTAGCTTTCGTCAGCATTGAAAGTGCCGGGAGGCAGAGGAGGACCAAAGTTGACAGTTCCATCTTTACTTTCAAGAAAGGTCTTATTTACGATCTTACCTGGATAGGCCAACCCGCCCTAGGAACGACCCCGCTAGGCAGTTGAAAAGCTATATCTTGGACATCTATATCTCTAAGATTAAATTGTTTTTCTTATTTTTCTTAACCTGATTTATTATCAAATACATTATCCAACTATAAGCAGTTAAAAAATAACAAGGAATAAAAACAGACAAAAAGAACAGTTCGAATAAGCGAAATCAATTACTTCAAAGTTTTGAGCACTTATTTCTCCGATTGACATCGTCTAATCAAAACTTTCATCAGAAACTTTTTTGTAGAACATTTAGTAAGCTTTCTAATGGTATTCTTCCGTTTACCAAGATTCTCAACCTTTTTCGAGATATTAAGGAAGTTATACAATGTTACCAAAACTTTTTATGTCTGTTAATAAAATATTTTATTCTAACCCTTCCTTAACTCCAAACGTAACCAAAATTTCAACATATTAGTTTTAATGAAAGTAGAACATGCAGAAAAGGTTTCAACTGAATCCCATAATTCTAAGTATCCAAACCAAAAGCAGTATTCAAAAATTATTTTTCCAATTTTCTCGAAAACGGTTAATGCTATCGCCTTGAAAATGGTTTCATTCGTTTTCCAAGCCCAAGAAGCCTATAAAACGAGTACTTACAAGCATATGAACTCAAAAACGTAAGCGTTACGATTTTTTTGCGCGAATTTCGCCCCAAACGCTATCTTCCAGTGGACGGATTCTGCTGGTTAACGAACTTGACCTTTTAAATTGGACGGCGGATTTTTGTACCGAATTTCATCACAATCGGACCATTAGGGAAGCCAGAAATGAGCGAACAGACAAAAAAAAATATATATATATATATATATATATATATATATATATATATATATATATATATATATATATATATATATATATGTATATATACAAATTTGAACCACCATCATTTTCGGTCTCTAGGGGCTCTGAAACGCAAAATTTTCTAGTTTTGTAGCAATTATCTTTGACACAAAAAGAACAAAATTACAACACTTATTTATTTTATGAAAATAAAAAATTTGAGAGCAAATTGAAATGCATAGCTGACATTTTAACATATACTAGGTCTCTTTTGGACTATGGGATTGAAGCGTACACATATCCCCAGGCTAGTCATGTTTTAATCCTAGACTCAATATAAAATACTGGTTTGCGCATTGCAACAGGAGCCTTTAGATCCAGCCTCGGCAATCAATGGATAGCCTCCGTGTAGAATGTAGATGCAACCAAGTACACATACGCACAATGTACTACTCGCACGACCGAAGAAAGCTAAATCAAACAGATCACACGGTAACAAACGCACAGACAGACTTAAAATATGCTTTTTACCGAATTTTAATATAATTGTATGCGTTCAAGGCTGAATGATATTCACTGGACATATGTCGGAAGAAGGGCCATCCGAGACCTTTGCCTGAAGATGGTCGGTAAAATGAAAGACGGCAAATAGCCTTGCAACAAAGTTAGTTTTGTGCGCTAAGCGCTTTCGTCAGATCCTGCTACCATATTCAGAGCTCGTAACGGGTTCAGCTTCACTGCTTAGGGCTGACCCCCCCCCCCATTCCAGAAAACTGTGAAAGACTTCAACGTCTTATCGAAGACCATTCTCCTCTGCCAGCAACCTGGTGCTTTAATGATGCTTTATTAATCAGTACATAACCGTCATATTAGTGATAAATACATGCAAAGGTGAAAATGTCTTTTTTTTTTTTTTTTTTTTTTTTTTTTTTTTTTTTTTTTTTTTACGGCGCATCTATATGTAGCTCATTAGCGCCGACATCCAGGGTGCAGTGAGGAATTTTAACAGCGAGATTGTGGGATGATAAAATTCCTGCCGGAGGTTGGGAATCGAACCCACCATCTCCCGCTTATGAATCCAAGGCGCTAGCCATTAGACCACGGGAGACCCCGTGAAAATGTCTTGTTTAGAATTATTAAATAAGTAAGTACTCATGTTTATAATAATCGTTTGAATGGGGGTCTCCCGTGGTCTAGTGGCTAGCGCTTTAGATTCATAAGCGGGAGATGGAGGGTTCGATCCCCACCGTCGGCAAGAATTTTCTCATGTCAGGGCTCGTTGAGAAAATTCTTGGCTGCACCCTGGAGTTCGGCGTTAATGGTCCCGATGCGCCGTTAAAAAATAAATAAAATTATTTGAATGATATTGATACATCATGTATTTCGCCTGTATGTAAAATAAAATTGTTTATTTATTCGTTCAATTTTGAATATGGAGAATTACCATTGGAATTCTGAGGTACGCAAAATTCTTTGAAATATGGCTTTACATTCGAAAATTAAATATTTGTGTAGTAATCAATCATTTGAAGAATAAATGTTACGGGAAAATGAAACATTTCCATGAATATGTAAAATTACAAAATAGATACGACAAAATTAGTTCGCCAATAATGTCATAGAACGTGAGAAAAAGCCCGTCACGCAGGAGCTGCATAACTAAGCACTTTCCTCAGAATTTGGGTAGTGTAGACTGCTTTCCAGAACAATTTCCTTAAAATATCCTACATAAATAAAATAAAAACATAAATAGTTCTCTTTTAAATTTGTTATAAGTAACTGATCAATTATTAATTTGCTTCCAGAGTTATGTTTACACATGGTACCTACTACACTACGTAATAAATACAAAAAACCTCATATTATCGTATTTTGATCTAACGCAGGAACAGGATACAGTCACTCTAGTGGTAGAAAGCGCTCCTTGCGGCGGCTTTGTGAACATACGGCTGGCGGGCTTTTCTATTGAAATATATTACAAATTAAACCCCCGCTTTCCGATTGACCGATTCAGCTCATTTTTACAACACTTCTTTTTCATGAGTTACCCACGACGTATGAGTATATTAGGAATTTGGGTCCGCAGTAAACCCCCCCTTCTAATGAACCGATTTGGTTTATTTATACAACACATATTTACCTGTAGATTACCACTACGAATACCGAGTTTCGTCGAAATATACCAAAAATCACGGCAGGTAGTGGCGAATTGGTAATGTGTGTTCGGAGTAAACCCCCCTTCTAATGAACCGATTTAGTTCATTTTTATATCTCACTTTTCTCTCTATATTACCACTACGAATACCAAGTTTCGTTGAAATATAACAAATATTACGGCTGACATAGTCAAATTAGTGTTTTGGGTTGGGGGTAAACCCCCCCTTCCGGTGGACCGACTTTGGTGGTTAACGAGCTCTTTCAATCGTTTGCTAATTGAATGCTATATACCAAGTTTCGTGATAAAAGAACAAAAACTCTGGCCGCTATCGTGTTAACAGCTGTTTAATTTATATATATAAATTTTAACGGGGGTCATTTTCGGTGTCTACTAGGTAGGATTGATAAAGATTTGAAGAAATTTTTTAAAAATTCCGTCAACCTCAATAGCTACTTTCCTTCGGAGGAAAGTGCTAAAATATACGCCTACTTATAAGGCTAGCTGCAATATATGTACTCGTATATATATATATATATATATATATATATATATATATATATATAAATATACATATATATACATATATTACCATGATCCAGGATTGATTAAAAATAGTTTATTACATTGTCAGTCTGTTTAGCTCATAATTAGTGTTTTTGTTTTTAAATATAGTATATCTAATTATTATTGTAGTCATTGTTGCAATTTTTTTTATATGCATGTCTTAGGAAAGAATATTAGAATTTCTCTATAAATAGAGCTACTCTGTCTACCCAGAAATTTCGAAGAAGCCAACTGCTATTGCTGACGGCTGTCGGAAGAACACTACAACTCCACCCCACTATAGTTGTCGGCATGATGAAGTACTCACGCGATAGTACTCGTGTGCATGATAGTAAAAGTAATCCTCTAGTAGAGAAGAGTGATCATGTTCTGACCGTAGATTCATGATCTGTCATGTTTTCCCCATTTCTTCCAACCGGCCTCCTATCCAGCCCCACCATGGTGGCTTACTCACGTCCACCCCTCGGCCATTCAATACACTTTGGGGAGCTGCAACTTCTCCCGATCACTTCTCTTGAATTATTTGTTTACTTGTTTCTTTGAGGGCCATTGCCCAATTTATGGAAAGAGAAAATAAAGTCCGACTCGAAGGAACTGCGTCATCTTAGAGCGGTTCCGTCCATCTCGAAGAAATGGAATAGATTAGGCTTCTCAAATGACAGGAAACTGACAGTAGCCAACTTACACAGAAGCGGATATTTCTTAATCCTTCCTCTCCCTCATTTTTAAGGGCCGCCACACTCTATGAGGTAGACCGGACAGGTTCACCTGTCCGGTCTACCTCATAGTCTGTGGCGGAACTTAACTAGCCCCATTCTACCCTTTCCGGCGACCTCACACCTGATGAAAATTCGATTATTTCCACCTCACAGGCGAGTAGACCTCATGTGTGTGGGGGGGTTTTCAGGTGTACCTCATGAGGTCTCAATTTTCTGCAGCTCTGATTTGTGTTGATTTTTTTTTTACCGTTGTGGCCTTTTTATTTATTTATTTATGGAATCAGTTTAAAGTGTAAAATGTCTCATAAAATTAACGAAGTTCTTAGTGATTTCATCAAAATTTATAAAAATGAACCATGTTTGTGGAAAATAAAAGACGATAATTTTCACAATAGAAATAACAGGGATGCTGCATATCGCAAATTAGTATACAAACTGCAGAAAATATATCCATTGGATCTGTACAGAACTTTAATAATTTAAATACTTTTAGTTATTTACCGTACCACCTAAAATCATCTATATGTAACGTACAAAAATGTTGTGATTATCTAAATTATAACCTTATATTCTCAGGTTTTGGATTAATATCATATATTAGTAAATAATTTGAAATATTAAGTAAGAATTAAATATCAAAATTTGGAAGGTTTTACCAATATCTATGAATTTTATAAATCCTATAATGTTTTACTTTCATAAGACAAACGGGAACAAGTTGCCTAGACCCGACAAGACATTTCCTAAGACGTTCGGTACCAAGAAGTGTCTATACCTGTCACGACGTTTTCCAAGACAAACAGGAACAAGATGCCTAGACCAGACAAGACATTTCATAATGCATACGGTACCAAGAAGCCTAGACCTGTCAAGACTTTTTCCAAGACAAACGGGAACAAGATGCCTAGACCAGACAAGACATTTCATAAGACATACGGTATCAAGAAGCCTAGACCTGTCAAGACTTTTTCCAAGACAAACGGGAATAAGATGCCTAGACCAGACAAGTCATTTCATAAGGCATACGGTACCAAGAAGCCTAGACCTGTCAAGACTTTTTCCAAGACAAACGGGAACAAGATGCCTAGACCAGACAAGACATTTCAGAAGACATACGGTGCCAAGAAGCCTTGACCTTTCAAGACTTTTCCAAGACAAACGAGAACAAGATGCCTAGACCAGACAAGACATTTCATAAGACATACGGTACCAAGAAGCCTAGACCTGTCAAGACTTTTTCCAAGACAAACGGGAACAAGATGTCTAGACCAGACAAA
Source organism: Gonocerus acuteangulatus (assembly GCA_946811695.1). Classification (NCBI taxonomy): domain Eukaryota; kingdom Metazoa; phylum Arthropoda; class Insecta; order Hemiptera; family Coreidae; genus Gonocerus; species Gonocerus acuteangulatus. The sequence goes on from OX328123.1 coordinate 160,134,857, forward strand.
AGATTTCATAAGACATACGGTACCAAGAAGCCTAGACCTGTCAAGACTTTTTCCAAGACAAACGGGAACAAGATGTCTAGACCAGACAAGAGATTTCATAAGACATACGGTACCAAAAAGCCTAGACCTGTCAAGACTTTTTCCAAGACAAACGGGAACAAGATGTCTAGACCAGACAAGAGATTTCATAAGACATACGGTACCAAGAAGCCTAGACCTGTCAAGACTTTTTCCAAGACAAACGGGAACAAGATGCCTAGACCAGACAAGACATTTCATAAGACATACGGTACCAAGAAGCCTAGACCTGTCAAGACTTTTTCCAAGACAAACGAGAACAAGATGCCTAGACCAGACAAGACATTTCATAAGACATACGGTACCAAGAAGCCTAGACCTGTCAAGACTTTTTCCAAGACAAACGGGAACAAGATGCCTAGACCAGACAAGACATTTCATAAGACATACGGTACCAAGAAGCCTAGACCTGTCAAGACTTTTTCCAAGACAAACGAGAACAAGATGCCTAGACCAGACAAGACATTTCATAAGACATACGGTACCAAGAAGCCTAAACCGTTCAAGACTTTTTCTAAGACAAACGGGAAGAAGGTGCCAAGGACAATCTAGAACTGACGTCTGTTTTTTGCCTTCCTTTAATTGAATTTATGTAGGGGAATATCATATTTCTTAATCAAAGCGTTTCGTTTGTCTCAAAATCATAGGTATATATATATATATATATATATATATATATGTATATATATATATATATATATATATATATATATATATATATATATATATATATATATATATATAGGGAGAATAAGAAAACTATATTTTATTCTGATACAAATATTTAATATTCATTTTTAAACAGCAGCAAAAGGTAGTACGAATAAAAAACAAAAAAAAAAGTTAACGAAGTGGGAAGAAATGAGTAAGCCCTTTGTACGTCGTCTAACAACGACCTGAAGGAGTGTAATTACTGAGGAAGATGACAAAGCGAATGGACGCTTTGTCGGCGCCTCTCTGCCTAGCTCTCTCCGAAAAGCTACACTCCCCGAGTAGCGGGGATTCTAAAATGAAAAATGTTGACACTCCCTACAGTGGAAGTGTGTTCGGCTCGTCCTTTTGTAGTTCTAATAACTTGACGCCTTGTCGACTCACAGCCAGCGTACTAACGAATGCTTTGAGAATTCCGAGGTGCATGTCGTTCTTCTAACTCGGGGAGTGTTACATGCATTTCAAATTATGTGCGTTCATTTTTCTTATTATTATCATAATGGCGTGTCAACCCTTAAGGTCATTAGCGCCATTCCTGTGTGTGGTAATTTTCATTATATTTCTGTAATTGACTCCTACGACGACTGCTCGGACCTACTTCAAAGCTTACAACACAAAACAAACTCACTATTTACAAAACTATGATCAGACCTATCTGGACTTACGGACTTGAATTATGAGGAACAGCAAAACACTCAAACATACAACGAATACAAGCATTCTAATCCAAAGTCATACGTAGAATAGTCAACGCTCCCTTTTATGTCTCCAACAAAACCCTACATAACGACCTTAATATTCCTTTCTTAAACGATCTCGCCAAATCCCGGTTCCTAACCTTTCATTCGAAGTTATCATCCTACCCAAATCCTAGAGGTCAATCCCTTTCTACCCAGACCCATCCTAAAAACCTTCCCAGGAGGCTTAAGAGACTTTGGCCCCGTGACCAGCTACACTAACGGCGGTTAAAGACACCAAAAATAAAATATTAAGATATGGTATAATAGGAAGTGTCGATAATGTTTGGCTCCTTCCATATTCTGTTTTACACTGATATGTATTCATTTACCAGCACAATTAATTATTGTACAGATTTTAAATAAACATGTGTTAAGAAAAAAAAAATCTGTAATAATTATTAATATGTATACATTCTGATTAAATTGATATTAATAATAGTTTTACTTGCAGATACTAGTTCAAACGACAAAAGAGAAATGCTCAATTGCTTGTAAACAACAAAATTAATATAAATATATTTAAAAAGTCCGACTCGCAGGAACTGCGCGGTCCCGTTCTTATCCTTTGTGACATTAGCAAAGGAGTAGAAGCAGTTATTGGTAGGTTTTAAGGTTATGGAGTCTGCTGTTAAGTATTGTTAAATCAATAAAATAATATCAATTCTTTTTTTTTTTTTAATAATTACCTACTTAATGATTAATATATGTTTACTGAAGCTACATTTACTATTACTTAGGTTAATCTTAATATTAACTTATGTTGGTACTAAAGTAAATAAACTATTGTCTTAGAGCTAGCTTGAATATAAAATGAGTTCTAGAGCATTTAATTTTAAAAGTGGTCGGACCGTAAACATACTATTTTGATTGATGTTTTGTTTTGATTAAAACCATTTTGTAAATATAGTACTACATTAAATTTTTAAAGAAATGTACAAATTTCATTTTTTTACTAAGTAGGTTATATGTTTATATATTATAAACATTTAAAATACATCAAAAGTAAATTAAATAAAAATGAAGCCAGTATTCTAATTGACTATAGTGAAAACTATTCGTTTGTGTTGCAAAATGAAGCCAAGGTTATTATTGGACCAACAACAGTTGTTCTTTTCATCCAGTTGAGCTCTATACAAGACAAGAAAACATCAAAGAACTGAAAGTTTCCAATCTCTGTTTGCTATCTGATGACTTGGAAGATGATGTGGCCTTTGTCTATGAAACTCAAAAGGTTGTCACAACATTTCTAACATTATTTATCCAGAAGTAAAAACTGTGACTCATTTCAGTGATGGATGTGCGGCACAAAACTTCTTGAATTTGTGTTATCATGAACAAGACTTCGATGGCCTGAATGCTAAAAGGTGTATTTTTTTTGCTACCAGTCATAGGATGTCCCCTCGTGACAGTATTGGCGGAATTATCAAGCGGATTGTAACAAAATCAATGTACAAAAATAGATAACATAATGCTTACTCTTAGGAAACAATAATAGAGACTAGGCAAAAACTGGAGGATCGTTTCAGTTCAGCCAAGAATGTGTCCTGAACACATAGTTTTTACCATTTTGAACCAAAATCTGAAGACTCAATAGCAACTAAACGTACAAGTTTTGATGAACAGTACTGTACATTCAACTTGGTCAAGATGTCTGATGTGGGTGTACATAATTACATAGCCCGCATTTAAGATGAAAGACATTATGTCGGCATGGTTTTATCAAAGTATGAAGATGAATGCAATGTTCAAATCAAATTTGCATATCCACATGGACCTGCTCTGCCATTTGATTGGCCATCAAAAGAAGACACTTGCTGGATTCCAGTGAATAACATCATTCCATGTGTTTCTTCTCCAACAACAAGAGCATCTAGACAAATGGATTTTTTACCGAAAAATAAATATTGTTCGATCAAACTTCCAAAAAATGTTAAAGCAAAGACAACCCCTAAAATAGGAAATGAAAAGACAAATTGATTTAGAAAATAAACTAACATTCATCCAAACTTCAAATGAAGAAAATATCTGGTAAGATTGAGATTATATGCCATTTTTCGTAATATCCTAAGATTTATCAACAAAAAAAAAATATCGATCGATAGACTTTCAATAAAAGAGAAATTAATCAAACTTGAAAATGTATGTAAATTAATGTGTAAATGTGTTCAATAAAAGAGAAATTAATCAAACTTGAAAATGTATGTAAATTAATGTGTAAATGTGTTCAATAAAAGAGAAATTAATCAAACTTGAAAATGTATGTAAATTAATGTGTAAATGTGTTCAATAAAAGAGAAATTAATCAAACTTGAAAATGTATGTAAATTAATGTGTAAATGTGTTCAATAAAAGAGAAATTAATCAAACTTGAAAATGTATGTAAATTAATGTGTAAATGTGTCCAATAAAAGAGAAATTAATCAAACTTGAAAATGTATGTAAATTAATGTGTAAATTTGTTCAATAAAAGAGAAATTAATCAAACTTGAAAATGTATGTAAATTAATGTGTAAATGTGTTCAATAAAAGAGAAATTAATCAAACTTGAAAATGTATGTAAATTAATGTGTAAATGTGTTCAATAAAAGAGAAATTAATCAAACTTGAAAATGTATGTAAATTAATGTGTAAATTTGTTCAATAAAAGAGAAATTAATCAAACTTGAAAATGTATGTAAATTAATGTGTAAATGTGTTCAATAAAAGAGAAATTAATCAAACTTGAAAATGTATGTAAATAAATGTGTAAATGTGTTCAATAAAAGAGAAATTAATCAAACTTGAAAATGTATGTAAATTAAAGTGTAAATGTGTTCAATACAAGAGAAATTAATCAAACTTGAAAATGTATGTAAATTAATGTGTAAATTAAAAGAGAAATTAATCAAACTTGAAAATGTATGTAAATTAATGTGTAAATGTGTTCAATAAAAGAGAAATTAATCAAACTTTAAAATGTATGTAAATTAATGTGTAAATGTGTTCAATAAAAGAGAAATTAATCAAACTTGAAAATGTATGTGAATTAATGTGTAAATGTGTTCAATAAAAGAGAAATTAATCAAACTTGAAAATATATGTAAATTAATGTGTAAATGTGTTCAATAAAAGAGAAATTAATCAAACTTGAAAATGTATGTAAATTAATGTGTAAATGTGTTCAATAAAAGAGAAATTAATCAAACTTGAAAATGTATGTAAATTAATGTGTAAATGTGTTCAATAAAAGAGAAATTAATCAAACTTGAAAATGTATGTAAATTAATGTGTAAATGTGTTCAATAAAAGAGAAATTAATCAAACTTGAAAATGTATGTAAATTAATGTGTAAATGTGTTCAATAAAAGAGAAATTAATCAAACTTGAAAATGTATGTAAATTAAAGTGTAAATGTGTTCAATACAAGAGAAATTAATCAAACTTGAAAATGTATGTAAATTAATGTGTAAATGTGTAAAATAAAAGAGAAATTAATCAAACTTGAAAATGTATGTAAATTAATGTGTAAATGTGTTCAATAAAAGAGAAATTAATCAAACTTGAAAATGTATGTAAATTAATGTGTAAATGTGTTCAATAAAAGAGAAATTAATCAAACTTGAAAATGTATGTAAATTAATGTGAAAATGTGTTCAATAAAAGAGAAATTAATCAAACTTGAAAATGTATGTAAATTAATGTGTAAATTTGTTCAATAAAAGAGAAATTAATCAAACTTGAAAATGTATGTAAATTAATGTGTAAATGTGTTCAATAAAAGAGAAATTAATCAAACTTGAAAATGTATGTAAATAAATGTGTAAATGTGTTCAATAAAAGAGAAATTAATCAAACTTGAAAATGTATGTAAATTAAAGTGTAAATGTGTTCAATACAAGAGAAATTAATCAAACTTGAAAATGTATGTAAATTAATGTGTAAATTAAAAGAGAAATTAATCAAACTTGAAAATGTATGTAAATTAATGTGTAAATGTGTTCAATAAAAGAGAAATTAATCAAACTTGAAAATGTATGTAAATTAATGTGTAAATGTGTTCAATAAAAGAGAAATTAATCAAACTTGAAAATGTATGTGAATTAATGTGTAAATGTGTTCAATAAAAGAGAAATTAATCAAACTTGAAAATATATGTAAATTAATGTGTAAATGTGTTCAATAAAAGAGAAATTAATCAAACTTGAAAATGTATGTAAATTAATGTGTAAATGTGTTCAATAAAAGAGAAATTAATCAAACTTGAAAATGTATGTAAATTAATGTGTAAATGTGTTCAATAAAAGAGAAATTAATCAAACTTGAAAATGTATGTAAATTAATGTGTAAATGTGTTCAATAAAAGAGAAATTAATCAAACTTGAAAATGTATGTAAATTAATGTGTAAATGTGTTCAATAAAAGAGAAATTAATCAAACTTGAAAATGTATGTAAATTAAAGTGTAAATGTGTTCAATACAAGAGAAATTAATCAAACTTGAAAATGTATGTAAATTAATGTGTAAATGTGTAAAATAAAAGAGAAATTAATCAAACTTGAAAATGTATGTAAATTAATGTGTAAATGTGTTCAATAAAAGAGAAATTAATCAAACTTGAAAATGTATGTAAATTAATGTGTAAATGTGTTCAATAAAAGAGAAATTAATCAAACTTGAAAATGTATGTAAATTAATGTGAAAATGTGTTCAATAAAAGAGAAATTAATCAAACTTGAAAATGTATGTAAATTAAAGTGTAAATGTGTTCAATAAAAGAGAAATTAATCAAACTTGAAAATGTATGTAAATTAATGTGTAAATGTGTTCAATAAAAGAGAAATTAATCAAACTTGAAAATGTATGTAAATTATTGTGTAAATGTGTTCAATAAAAGAGAAATTTATCAAACTTGAAAATGTATGTAAATTAATGTGTAAATGTGTTCAATAAAAGAGAAATTAATCAAACTTGAAAATGTATGTAAATTAATGTGTAAATGTGTTCAATAAAAGAGAAATTAATCAAACTTGAAAATGTATGTAAATTAATGTGTAAATGTGTTCAATAAAAGAGAAATTAATCAAACTTGAAAATGTATGTAAATTAAAGTGTAAATGTGTTCAATAAAAGAGAAATTAATCATACTTGACAATGTATGTAAATTAATGTGTAAATGTGTTCAATAAAAGAGAAATTAATCAAACTTGAAAATGTATGTAAATTAATGTGTAAATGTGTTCAATAAAAGAGAAATTAATCAAACTTGAAAATGTATGTAAATTAATGTGTAAATGTGTTCAATAAAAGAGAAATTAATCAAACTTGAAAATGTATGTAAATTAATGTGTTATATACTTTGTAACGATTAGGGGCCTAAACGATTATTATGTTTCTAAGTATTTAAAATTAATTTGAAGTGTTGTGTTCTATTGTATTATAGTAAATACGTTTTCTTTGTTTTCATGATGAATGAAAAATTAAGCACTTAAAAACCCAAACTTTTTCTTTTAGAACCCAATAGAACATGTTTTTAGGAACACAAAAAATAGTAAAAAAACTCTGGTTACTGGAGTGCCTTTTATTTTTATTAATTTCCCAAAATGTTTTAAAAAAATAAATTTTATAATTATTCATTGATGACCCTTAGCTCAAATATATATAACTCGTGAATAAGGCGGAAGGTCAATTAAATTACGCCACATACTTTTACACTTTTTCATTGAGAGGAGATCGTTGACCGTAGATGATGCAAGGTAGGGATTGTCGGGGTTCGGTCACTGCTACTTAATAAAACTACATTTTATCATAAAAATGGTTTTATTGTGCCGACGTTTCGGCTTGAACATCAAGCCTTCATCAGGGCTGTAAAAAACAAGTAGGCCGGATGTAATACTGAAATATACACACACACATATATATGTGTATATATATATATATATGTATATATATATATATATATATACGCCTACATACACACATACACATACATATATACATACATACATATATGGAAAAAGACAAAAACATAATATATATTATAATGTTCTTCTATATATTATGTTTTAGTATATTATGTTTTTACAGCCCTGATGAAGGCTTGAAGTTCAAGCCGAAACGTCGGCACAATAAAACCATTTTTACGATAAAATGTAGTTTTATTAAGTAGCAGTGACCGAACCCGGACAATCCCTACCTTTACACTTTTTATTTGTTTTCCCTACATGTTTCGCACCCTTATTGGTGCCTCTTCAGTGGAACACACTTAAACATTAAATTCAGCCTCAACTTGAGGCATGGAACCTTCCACCAGCAGGGCCTCGTCTAAACTGGCCATTGACTGAACGAATTAATTTATTTGATAAAAAATAGGGAAATGGTGGTTTGTGTATAGATTTTTTTTAAAAAGTATTATAGGACTATATATCATCTGGAAATTAAAATCAATTTTAAATTTATGACGGATCGATTATCGATCAGCTGACTATTTGACACCATATTGGATTCGTTCAGTCAATGACCACTTTAGACGAGGCCCTGCTGGTGGAAGGCTCCATTCCTCAAGTTGTGGCTGAATTTAATGTTTAAGTGTGTTCCCCTGAAGAGGCACCATAGGGGTGCGAAACATGTAGGGAAGATAAATAAAAAGTGCAAGAGTGTGTGGCGTAATTTTATTGACCTTCCGCCTTATTCGCGAGTTAAATCCATTTTATGTTTGAGCAATTATATTTTTAAGCCAGGAAGTTAAAGCTACTTATCTTGTAGCTCATTGTGTTCAGAATGAAATAGTGAACATTTTGGTGAAAATAACATTTTGATATGATGAATATTAACAGAGTTACAAGTTATTTTCTAAATCAAAGTCGCTCTTACTTGAATTTTCAGAAACTGCCAAAACTAAGTTAATGGTAAACATTAAAAATAGTTTTTTTTTTACTCTAGTACCAACATAAGTTAATATCGTCGCTACAAAAGCAAACTAACGAATATGAAAATCACCACATTTCAGATAGGAAAAGTATTTATTCATAACTTTTTTTTGGACAGTCAAATATTCGGCAGATTTGACCTTTTGATAGTGGAATAATTTCCCTTTAATAGAGTGAAGTCAGATTGAAGAATTTGCCGTAAATAAGTCCAGCAGAAATTATTAAAGATGCATTTGCAGACAATGAAAGATGCATTTTTTCATATTCGTTAGTTTGCATTTGTATCGACGATATTAAGATTAACCTAAGTAATAGTAAATGTAGCTTCAGTACACTTATATTAATCATTAAGTAGGTAATTATTAAAAAAAAAAAAAGAATTCTTATTATTTTATTGATTTAACAATACTTAACAGCGAAATCCCAGAGGTTTTCTTTTAAAATCTAATAGTTTATACTTTTAAGAATTTATCTATGAAAAAAGAGCTTGATTCTATAGAGTGCCTTTTATTTTTATCGATTTTTGAAATTTTTATGTTTTTACTTTATTTTAAATTAAAATTCTGTTTTTAAATAAATATATTTAGCAACCAGAAACTTAATAGATAGTGAATATATTTTTTCCATATTCAAAATATCATTGTGACCATTTTGAAGAAAATCCCATTGAGATATCATTAACATTAACAGAGTAATGATTTTTTTAGTAAATGAAAGTCGCTTTGACTTAAATCGTCGGTAACAGCAAGAACAAGTTATATAGACAACTTTAAAAATTCATAACTCAAAAAGTATTGAAGATATCTAACTAAAATTTCGAGTGAATCATTAGAATGACCAGGTCAACAAATAAGTTTGAGGCAATTCTGAGGACATGGATTACATTTCACTATTTAGCTGGATGATTTGAAATGGACTGACTCCGTTGAAAAGAACAACATTAACAATTTTGAAGTTTTAATAACTTATTTCTCGGATTGACATCGCCCCATCGAAAATTACGTTACAATATTTTCAATAGGGAATTTAGTAAGCTTTCGAATGGTTACTTTCCACTTACCATAATTCCCCAGCCGTTTTCGAGATATTTTAGAAAATATAAGAAAATCCGAAACCTTTTTATGCCTGTTAATAAAATATTTTATTTCTAGTACTTCCTTAACTCCAAACGAAACCAAAATTTATATATCTTGGATTAGATGCATATTAAACGTCTGGGACAAGTTTCAACAGAATTGATCGTTTCTGAGTACCCAAACTAAAAATTTGTTTGGAATAGTAGGGGTTTCAATGTTTCTCGAAAGCGGTTACAGATATCGCTTTAAGAATGGTTCCATTGTTGTTTTACGTTATGAAACCTATAAAACGAGCAAATGAACGCGAAAACGTAAGCGTTCCGATTTTTTTTTATCGAAATTCGCTCCAAAAGCCAGGTTCTGGTATACGGATTCTGCTTGTTAACGAACTTTACCTTTCATATTAGACGAATGATTTTTGTACTAAATTTCATCAAAATCGGACCATTTCTGAGCCGTCAGGAGCGCGAACAGACAAACATTTCTGTTTTATATATATATATATATATATATATATATATATATATATATATATATACAAATTTGAACCACCTATATTTTCGTGATCCATGGGGTATGAAAAGAGAAATTTTCTAGTCGGCGCTTCCGGATTGCGTCATGAGCTTAACCTCATAAGTGGATTTCCTACCTATGGAGGGAGGGAGTAACCGCGCTAAAAAGAACTTGATTTTATAAAGTGCCTTTTATTGTAATCGATTTTTTAAATTTTTATGTTTTTAATTTATTTTAAATTAAAATTTTGTTTTTAAATAAATATACTTAGCAGCCAGAAACATGACAGATAGTAAATTTTTTTTTCAATATTCAAAATATTATTGTGACCATTTCTCCTCGGCACCCCGAAATTGTTTCGTTGTAATGACTAGGTTTCCCCCTATGCAATCTGAAAGAAAAATTGATTGTAAGTAGAATATGCAAAGATAATGATTTGATTATGGAGAAATGTCTAGATCCAGCGTACAACGGGGGCGGTTCTCGCTGCGAGTCGTCTGCTTCCAGCGTACAACGGGGGCGGTTCTCGCTGCGAGTCGTCTAGATCCAGCGTACAACGGGGGCGGTTCTCGCTGCGAGTCGTCTAGATCCAGCGCACAACGGGGGCGGTTCTCGCTGCGAGTCGTCTAAATCCAGCGTACAACGGGGGCGGTTCTCGCTGCGAGTCGTCTAGATCCAGCGTACAACGGGGGCGGTTCTCGCTGCGAGTCGTCTAGATCCAGCGTACAACGGGGGCGGTTCTCGCTGCGAGTCGTCTAGATCCAGCGTACAACGGGGGCGGTTCTCGCTGCGAGTCGTCTAGATCCAGCGTACAACGGGGGCGGTTCTCGCTGCGAGTCGTCTAGATCCAGCGCACAACGGGGGCGGTTCTCGCTGCGAGTCGTCTAAATCCAGCGTACAACGGGGGCGGTTCTCGCTGCGAGTCGTCTAGATCCAGCGTACAACGGGGGCGGTTCTCGCTGCGAGTCGTCTAGATCCAGCGTACAACGGGGGCGGTTCTCGCTGCGAGTCGTCTAGATCCAGCGTACAACGGGGGCGGTTCTCGCTGCGGGTCGTCTAGATCCAGCGTACAACAGGGGCGGTTCTCGCTGCGAGTCGTCTAGATCCAGCGTACAACGGGGGCGGTTCTCGCTGCGAGTCGTCTAGATCCAGCGTACAACGGGGGCGGTTCTCACTGCGAGTCGTCTAGATCCAGCGTACAACGGAGGCGGTTCTCGCTGCGAGTCGTCTAGATCCTGCTCTAATCCTAAATAGCTAATCCTGATTTTTAGTTAGAATCATTATGAAAGGCTTACAAATTACCAAAAAGCCCAGTCTATACGTCATACCTCATAAAGCACAATCCGTAGCGATTCAATTAGAAATATACATTGAATCGAAACTTTGTTGCAGTAATATGAGACAAGAGTGTATGATATTACCACAATATTGCTCTCTATTGATTTAGCGTCTTATCTCCTTTACCCTAAAAAGAGGAAATCTAATACCATAGTGCAGATTAAAGAAATTTATGTTTCATGTGTAGCCTGTGCAGGGCGTCTAGCGGGTCCGAACATAACCGGGTGTATCCTGTGCAGGGTGCTGACCCGGTACGAAAATACTCCGGCGTAACCTGTGTAGGGTGTCCAGCCGGTACGAAGATACTCGGGCGTAACCTGTGCAGGGAGTCTACACGGTACGAAAATACTCGGTTGTAACCTGTGTAGGGTGTCCAGCCGGTACGAAGATACTCGGGCGTAACCTGTGCAGGGAGTCTACACGGTACGAAAATACTCGGTTGTAACCTGTGTAGGGTGTCCAGCCGGTACGAAGATACTCGGGCGTAACCTGTGCAGGGAGTCTACACGGTACGAAAATACTCGGTTGTAACCTGTGTATGGTGTCCAGCCGGTACGCAGATACTCGGGCGTAACCTGTGCAGGGAGTCTACACGGTAAGAAAATACTCGGTTTTAACCTGTGTAGGGTGTCCAGCCGGTACGAAGATACTCGGGCGTAACCTGTGCAGGCAGTCTACACGGTACGAAAATACTCGGTTGTAACCTGTGTAGGGTGTCCAGCCAGAACGAAGATACTCGGGCGTAACCTGTGCAGGGAGTCAACACGGTACGAAAATACTCGGTTGTAACCTGTGTAGGATGTCCAGCCGGTCAAAATATATTCGGGCGTAGCCTTTGCAGTGTGCCTAGGTGGTAACCTTCCACCTCGTATTTTATACATACAAGACTCGCCGATCACCGACTAGTGAAGTTCATGGTATCAACATAAATATAAATTCGTTTTAGTTCCTTCAAGTCACAGGTGAGCGGCGTTTTCCACGAATATTAAATGTACAAGATCGGTGACTACTATTACAGGCTGGACACCATCAAGAAGGTACGAACGAGTATATTCGGAGTATGATTTGTCAGGACAGTCTCGTTGTTATTGTAAACATTCATAATAACATCTCTATTTTGATTTTTTAGTTGAAATTAAAACATGCCAATGATAAAACAAAGCTTTTTCATTATAAAATCTAATTAACAAGAATTGGAGAAAAGCAATTACGACCTTTTCACGCAATCAAGCTGCAATTAAAGCTTCAATAGGAAGTGGTGAAGTTAAAATTGGTTTTGAAGTGTTGTCCGCCCTAGACCAACTTTCTGTTGGAAAACAATCCAGGGGTGGACTTCTGAACATTCAAGGTTTTCTAATAGAAGATGGTTAATTATTTTTCTTTTTTTTTTTTTACAGCGCATCGACAAATCTTGGCCATTAGCGCCGGCATCCAGGGTGCAGCCAGGAATTTTCTCAGCGAGCCCTGAGATGAGAAAATTCTTGCCACCGGTGGGGATCGAACCCACCATCTCCCGCTTATGAATCCAGCGCGCTAGCCACTAGACCACGGGAGGCCCCGGAAGATGGTTAATCCGCACAAATTTCAAGTTGCTTAGACAAATTACATTATTAACTTCTCAGTGAATATAAAATGTGATTGCATTATCGGTGGTGATAGTTAATGTATAATCGGTGAGTTTATGCCTCATTTGGTTAATTATGGTAATTTTCAAAACGTACTAGCCACTCCTCAAGCACACTAGAGTCTGACTATACACACTGGGCTCTCCCAAAACACACTAGACTCTCTCTGTTCACACTAGCCTCTCCCGAAAAAACTAGGCTCTGACTATACACACTGGGCTCTCCCAAAACACACTAGACTCTCTCTGTTCACACTAGCCTCTCCCGAAACACACTAGGCTCTGACTATACACACTGGGCTCTCCCAAAACACACTAGACTCTCTCTGTTCACACTAGCCTCTCCCGAAACACACTAGGCTCTGACTATACACACTGGGCTCTCCCAAAACACACTAGACTCTCTCTGTTCACACTAGCCTCTCCCGAAAAAACTAGGCTCTTACTATACACACTGGGCTCTCACAAAACACACTAGACTCTCTCTGTTCACACTAGCCTCTCCCGAAACACACTAGGCTCTGACTATACACACTGGGCTCTCCCAAAACACACTAGACTCTCTCTGTTCACACTAGCCTCTCCCGAAACACACTAGGCTCTTACTATACACACTGGGCTCTCACAAAACACACTAGACTCTCTCTGTTCACACTAGCCTCTCCCGAAAAAAACTAGGCTCTTACTATACACACTGGGCTCTCACAAAACACACTAGACTATCTCTATACACACTAGCCTCTCCCGAAACACACTAGGCTCTGACGATACACACTGGACTCTCCCAAAACACACTAGGCTCTGACTATACACACTGGACTCTCCCAAAACACACTAGACTCTCTCTGTTCACACTAGCCTCTCCCGAAAAAAACTAGGCTCTTACTATACACACTGGGCTCTCACAAAACACACTAGACTATCTCTATACACACTAGCCTCTCCCGAAACACACTAGGCTCTGACGATACACACTGGACTCTCCCAAAACACACTAGGCTCTGACTATACACACTGGACTCTCCCAAAACACACTAGACTCTCTCTGTTCACACTAGCCTCTCCCGAAAAAAACTAGGCTCTTACTATACACACTGGGCTCTCACAAAACACACTAGACTATCTCTATACACACTAGCCTCTCCCGAAACACACTAGGCTCTGACTATACACACTGGACTCTCCCAAAACACACTAGGCTCTGACTATAAAAACTGGACTCTCCCAAAACACACTAGACTCTCTCTATACACACCAGCCTCTCTCAAAACCCACTTGGCTCTGACTATACAAACTGGGCTCTCCTAAAACACACTAGACCCTCTCTATACACAGTAGCCTCTCCCAAAACACACTAGGCTCAGACGATACACACTGGACTCTCCCAAAACACACTAGACTCTGACTATACACACTGGACTCTCCAAAACACTCTAGACTCTCCCCAAACACACTAGGCTCAGCCTATACACACAAGACTCACGAAACGCAGTTGCGTCTTCCAAAACACACTTGACTCTCTCTATACACACTAGACTAACAAATACACTAGCCTCTCCCAAAACACACTAGCCTCTCCTAAAACACACTAGCCACATCCAAAAAACACTTGACTCTCTCTATACACACTACCTTCTCCCAAAACACATTAGCCTCTCCTAAAACATGCTAGCCTCACCTAAAACACACTTGACTCTCTCTATACACACTAGCCTCTCCCAAAACACACTAGACTCTCCCTATACACATTAGGCTCTTCCTATACACAGTAGAATCAAGAATCTACACACTAGACTAACAAACACAGTAGTCTCTCCTAAAACAAACTTGACTCTATCTAGGCGCATGGTAGTGCGCCAGGCCAAGTTCCGGCCTAAGCATACTGTGTGTATATTACAGGCGGTCTTAGAGCTGATTTTTACCCTCTCATAACTTTCAACCAGGTAAGAATAAAGTTATGAAATTTAACACCGGTATTATACTACTACATGTGAGTAAGAGTGGAAATTTTCATAATTCTACATCGAATAGTTTCTGAGATATAAGCGATCGAAAATCAGGATTTATAGGACTCACTCACTCACTGACTCATCAAAATTATTAGGCATTTCCCATGATGCTGGAGACTTGAAATTTTGCATGAAGATATATATGAAGACGTTATTAAAGGAAAAAATCTAAAAATCGCGAAAAGTTGTGTTTGACTCCACTTCCGGGGCGGGGGCGTGCCAGTTTTGTACTTCCTTCGGAAACCCATCATTCCGTCCGAAACCTATGATGTGGGGTATCAAAAGAATTGTCTCGGTATGAAGAACCTATAATTGATGTTTTAAGAAACAATTAGACGCATATAGGCTCGGTAAAAATCTTATACCAGCTGTCTGTCTGTATGTTTGTTCCTCTTAAAACTCCGTACCGTTTGACCGATTTTGACCAAACTTGGGACACAGATGTGTCTTGATACGGGGAGAATCATAGGCTAGGTTAAATTGCCTATCAGCTGTCTGTCTGTCTGTTTGTTCCTGATACAAATACACATCGTTTGACTGATTTTGACAAAATTTGACACACATGTCGGTCTTTATCCGGGCAGTGTCATAGGCTAGTCAAAATCGTCTATCAGCTGTCTGTCTGCATGTTTGTTCCTTACACAAATTCACACCATTTGACCGATTTTGACCAAACTTGGCACACACACAGGTAGGCCTTGGTCCGGAGAACGCACTAGGCTAGGTAAAAAAGGTCTTTCAGCTGTCTGTCTGTATGTTTGTTCCTTATACAAATTCACACCGTTTGGCCTATTTTGACCAAACTTGGCACGCAGGTTGGTCTAGATACGGGAGTGTCATATTACCTATGACGTTTTCTACTTTTTGTTCCATCGAAATGCCATCATTCCTTCTAAAACCCATCAGGTGGGGTATCAAATGAATCGCCTTGGTAAGGAGAACCTATATTTGATGTTTTAAAAAACATTTCGACGCATCTTAACAAAAACAGTTCTGACTTCTTTCTTAAATGTAGTAAATAAAGTCGTAGGGGTTCACTAAATAATATACTTCAAAGCAGATACTAAGTTTTTCAAAGTCGAGCCATCTAAATTACAAAGTTTAGGATCACAAACCCAAAATGTATCGTCTTTGTTCTTATATTTTCTAAAATAGAGGTTTCGGCCTCTATCGCAGTTGCGTCTTCCAAAACACACTTGACTCTCTCTATACACACTAGACTAACAAACACACTAGCCACACCCAAAAAACACTTGACCCTCTCTATACACACTACCTTCTCCCAAAACACACTAGCGTCTCCTAAAACACGCTAGCCTCACCTAAAACACACTAGACTCCCTCTATACACACTAGCCTCTCCTAAAACACACTAGACTCTCTCTATACACAATAACCTCTCCCGAAACACACTAGGCTCTGACTATACACACTGGACTCTCCCAAAACACACTAGGCTCTGACTATACACACTAGACTAACAAACACACTAGCCTCTCCCAAAACACACTAGCCTCTCCTAAAACACACTAGCCTCACCCAAAAAACACTTGACTCTCTCTATACACACTACCTTCTCCCAAAACACACTAGCCTCTCTTAAAAAACACTAGCCTCACCCAAAAAACACTTGACTCTCTCTATTCACACTACCTTCTCCCAAAACACACTAGCCTCTCTTAAAACACACTAGCCTCACCCAAAAAAACACTTGACTCTCTCTATACACACTACCTTCTCCCAAAACACACTAGCCTCTCTTAAAACACACTAGCCTCACCCAAAAAACACTTGACTCTCTCTATACACACTACCTTCTCCCAAAACACATTAGCCTCTCCTAAAACACACTAGCCTCACCTAAAACACACTTGACTCTCTCTATACACACTAGCCTCTCCCAAAACACACTAGACTCCCTATACACATTAGGCACTGCCTGTACATAGTAGAATCAAGAATCTACACACTAGACTAACAAACGCACTAGTCTCTCCTAAAACAAACTTGACTCTCTCTATACACAATAGCCCCTCCCAAAACACACTAGACTCCCCCTATACACAATAGACTCAAGAAACGCACTTGCATCTCCTAAAACACACTAGGCTCTCCCTATACACACTAGCCTCTGCCTATACTAGACTCTGAGAACCCACTAGCCCCTCCAAAAATACTCTAGGTTCTCCTATACTCTCTAGGCTCTGCCTAAACACACTAACCTCTGTCATTATATTTAATAATAAAACTTACTATATGTTTTTCATCAATTGATAAGTAATCGAAGTATAATATTTCTGGAATTTGAGGAGTTTCGGAGCAGTGTCAAAAAACAGATAACCTAGAGATGACCGTTATCTATAGGTTAACAGTAACAGGAGTTTAAGGGTTCGGGATATTATTACCACGTTTAGACCATCAAAAGGTAGAGGGTAAACTCTAGGCGGGACAATATCAGAGTTTATTTCTAGTGATTCAAGGTAACATCATAGTTGAAATGAAGCTCAAATATAAATAATATTATGAAATAAATATAGTACGCTAGCAACGCTTGCTGCATTGGCTTGCATGCAATCTAACCAAATAAAAATTCAAACCCCTTTAAAAATATTTAAAAATACGAATATCAAAAAATACTTTCGTAGCGAGTGTTTAAGTTCTAAAGGGAGTGACTTAGTGAGTGAGCGGTATTTGGCAAATATATAGTAGATTGTGACCATTCTCCTTAACGTTTTCATATGGGTGATTATTCACGCGATCTAAGTTAGGACTCCCTGAATATGCATTATTCTCCTTGTTGCTTGTCGGCGTTTGTCCTTGAATAAAAGAAATTCGGCATTCGAATAGTTTTGGCTCATTCTCTTTAGCGTAAAGTTTCACCATAAGCGCGACACATTTGCGCCCTTTATAACCATTATAATAATTGACAAAGATTATTATAGCTAGCATTGCTATATTTCCTATAAACTGTGCATTATAGAGGAATTCACTAATCGACATGTTTCCTGCAGCACCTATGAGGAGAACATTACTACCAACAAAAAAGTCAGACTCACACAAACTGCGTCACCTTAGCGCGGTTCTGTTCATCCCTAGGGCCAATAGTAAAGGAAGAGAAGGAGTTATTGGTAGGTTTTGATCTTTCGTTAAAAATCTACTATATATTTGTCAAATACCACTCACTCACTCATCTATCAACGCCCAGCCCAAACCGCTCGACAGAAAATTTTGAAATTTTGCATGGACACTCCCTATATAACGTAGGCGCTCGCTAAGAAAGTATTTTTTGATATTCGTATTTTTAAGCATTTTTAGGGGGGTTTAAATTTTGAGTTGGTTAGAGAAGGCAAGCCTAGGCAGCCTGCGTTGCTAGGACGATAAAGAACAGCTGTTACCTTACATTATCTTTCTCATACTTTTATTTCTAATTGAGGTTAATTTCAACTATGATGGCAGACCTTGAATTACTAGAAATTAACTGTCCCTCATAGAGTTTTAATTGCGTTTCTTTTCTGCCAGTCCCCGTCAGATAGGCTTGCCATATTTTTGGAGAGTTAAACCGAGACACATTAATATGGGATTGGTATACCAGGGGGGGGGGATAAAAAGAGTACAAATTATAAGCAAAATGGTTGGTGAGTTTTAAGCCTAGCAACTAACGGGAAGGGAGGATCCTGAACTGTTAGTCTACCCAAACCTTAAAAATAAGAACGGAACTTTTTTTGCTACTTGATTTTCTTAAAACAATCTCTCAGCGTTTTACAGTTAGATTACTTCTCATTTCTTTGACACTGTGAGCAGTAGTAAAAATGTTGATTGTAGAAAAGTAACCGATTTATAAAAGATTCTTATAAACATGAATTCATTACTTTTTACATCTTACAGCCTTTTCCGGGACATTGATAAAACTGGGCGGGACACCGAAACAATTGCAAAATACCGGGACAGTCCCGGTCAAACCGCGATATATGGTAACCCTATCCTTGGAGTTTTCTAGGTGAGGTAATAATATCCGGAACCCTTGCTCAGCCTCCTCGCCTATAACCTTGGTAATGGTCGCAAATATAATGGGTGTTTCCAAATAACTTTTTGTAAAGATAAACTTTTAAATTGTAACACCCATTGAATAACATATAGTATGACGGGAACCGTGCTATAATAAACTGCACAAAATTGTATAGTAACGTAATTTTAATGAAACATTATTTAACGCAATAAAATAACTACTTATCTGCCGTGACGAAGCACGGGTATTCGGCTAGTATAAAATAAAATCTCAAAGAGAAGGAAGATTTAAGGCGCCACAACAGGAAGCTGACAGTATCCTAAGCGGAAATTACTCCAGCCCCCTTAACAAAGTTCGCTCATGAAAACACTATAACTCTGTTTCACACTTTCTTACCTAGTTTTAATAAAATATTCCTTCTACTTTTAAATGCAATTAAAATAAACAAGAATAAATTAAAACGTGAGATAAACAGATACAAAAACCCATTCAAAAGGCAATCTACGGGTGATCTACGGGTTCTCAAACATGAAATTTCCTATTCGGCACTTCTGGATTGCGTCATGACGTCAACCTCATAAGCGGGTTTCCTTCCTATAGGGGAGGGTGGAACCGCGCTAAAAGAAGCCGCCATGTTTTATAAATTATCCATGGATCCTTTGTTCCTACAGTTTAACATCCATATATCCTAGAATCCACTTCTATAAGCCCGTAACCTTGGTTGACTAATGTCCCGGAAAGTAAACTTCACTTCGACCAGAACAAACAATTCTCCCTCTGTTCATCCCCCCCCCCTCCCGATAAATAAAGACCAAAATAAACTGAAGGGGAACCGGAAGTCCATCCTGCAAGGAATTACATCATTGGATTTATTTCATTCATCTACAAATCCACACATCTTAATATTGTGTGTGTGTGTTTATAAATATATGTATATATATATATATATATATATATATATATATATATATATATATATATATATATGTGTGTGTGTGTGTGTGTGTGTGTATATATACACATATATAAACCAACCTACACATACATTTGTGTGTCGTCTCTAGAACTTATATGACTTCATTTTATTGAAAATTATCCCTTATCCCTAGTGACATTGCTAAAAGACTAGAAAAAGGTATTAATTATTTTGGCTTTTGGATAAAGATTTTGAACAAATGCAATATTTTCTGTGTCACAAGGCACAGGCAAGAACAGTAGCCAACTTACATAGAAGCAAAAATTGCACAACTTGGCTTCGTCCTCAATTAAGAAGGATTAATAACACTGTTCTGCACGAAAATCCTCCTTCAAACCAAAACATGCTTTCTTACTGTTTTCAAATGTGCTGAACACGAATTTGAAGTCAGATTCTGTCTATCACGCACAGTTTCTTGAGAAATTCTAGTTTTTTTATCAAAAAATGTGAGTTTTTTGTAAATTTGACGAATTTTGTTTTGCCATCAAAACATAGTGAAAAAAATTCAAAAGCCCGATGATTTTCAGCGAAAAAAAATTTGATGGGAATATTACAAGTGGTTGAAGAAATATGGCTAAAAGTGTTTTTTCAGTTTTTGATCTTGAGGCAGGGATTTGGTCTCTACCTGGATCTTTAGGGGAATGACCTTCCTTTCTCTTTTATGGTGGTATCCTTTTCATTCAAATCCTTACCTGCCCCCCTTTCACCCTCAATACCCCAACTCCCCCCCCCCTCCCACTCAGCCCCTCTCTTGTCACTATTTTCTTCTAGGATTTGATCAGTACTCTCGAGGCTTTCGCTAAACACACTTATTTGGATATTCAGTTTTGCTATCATTGTTCTGGGAACAGTTCACTTTTTCTCTGTAATGTCACGACAGTGTATAAATAAGCCTGATTCCTTTTGCTATGTTTGTGGTGAAGTCACATGCAAGTCCACTCAGAAACCTCTGACTCCGCTGGTGAAGAAGGCATACGAGTTATACTTTGGATGTAAAGTAAGTGATCAGGACAAATCCTGGGCTCCTAAAATATGTTGTAGTTCATGCTCACGTTCTCTGACTGGTTGGCTAAATGGGACACATAAGTCAATGCCATTTGCAGTTCCCATGATATGGCGAGAACCTACAAATCACGATTGCTATTTTTGCATGACCACAATCAAAGGTTTCTCGTTCAAGAGCAAAAAG
This sequence comes from Gonocerus acuteangulatus, assembly GCA_946811695.1. Classification (NCBI taxonomy): domain Eukaryota; kingdom Metazoa; phylum Arthropoda; class Insecta; order Hemiptera; family Coreidae; genus Gonocerus; species Gonocerus acuteangulatus. The sequence goes on from OX328123.1 coordinate 160,156,022, forward strand.
AAAATTGTTTATCCCAACATCCCCTCTGCCATGAGACCAGCTCCATGCCTCCATGCCCATCCCACCAAATCCGAGTAAGTTCCGTCTTAGTTCTGAGAAGTGCAGCGATTCTGAAAGCGTTTCACCTCAACCTGGAACCAGTCAACAAGAAGAAATTTCAAGTTCGTCCAGCCCCTCTGAAACTCAGCCACAGCTCATAAATCAGAGGCGATTGAATGATCTTGTTCGTGATTTAGAACGGGAATCAGGAGTTCTATGCTTTTTCTCGATGGAAGAAAATCTTGTATTTTGCAATGATGTATTTCATTTGCTCCAGGAACTTGATCTGCCAACCAATCCAGAGGAATGGAGACGCGCTAAAATAATATGCCTAGAATCGTTGTTCGTTAAAATAATAAAAGTCCGATACGCAGGAGCTGCTTCATTATAGCGCGGCTCCGTACATCTTGTAGAAATTGAATAGTTTAGGCATCACAAATCACAGGAAACTGACAGTAGCCAACTTACATAGACGCCGATAATTCTTCCTTCATAATTTCCTTATTCCTGAGGAAGGCTGTACATAATAAAATTACATACTGAAAACATACTCACTCTTCAACTACTGCTCAGAAGGCTATATTCCAAACAGCCAAAAATTCGTTGCCATCTTAAGTATCTTGTTTTATTATTAAATTCATTATACTCTTAAAATCAACTGTAAGTACGTGCTTCATGGGGCATGGAATAAAATTCCATTCTCTTGTGGGTTAAATCTTTGTTATAAAATAAGAAGTAATGATAACTTGTAGCAGTATGAGGAAGGTTATATAGAAAGGAGAATTAGCCACAGCCATCATGATTACCACAGCCACTCCAAAGTTATTACCAACACCTTTCATAGTTTCTTGGCTTATTTTACTAAAATACTAATTTTAGGATTACTCCACTGAAAATTGGAGTAATGATATCATAATTTAGAACTTGGGTAAACGTTCAATTTATTAACAATTAATAATATACTATAGACCCAAGTGATTCTTTACGTGAGCATTGTGTGTAAAACTTTTGGAACGACCATAAATACTGTGGAACATTTGCAAAAAGCATTCCAATAGATTTAAAACAATAATAATTTAGATTTATAGACTTTTATTGTATGATTGTGTACTTGTAAATATTACTTGTCTAGGTTTAGTTATTTGTAATACCAATAAGGACGGTGCTAATGACCTCTGCCGACCTCTGAAAAAAAAAAAAATATTATCGACATTTCAAAAGATTTACACGAATGTATATCTTGTGAAACATATGTAAACCTTGTGAAAATATGTGTTAATCCTGTGTAGCGTGTGTAAATCCTCTGGAATCACTCTTTTAATTTGAAAATAAGTTTACATTGCAAAACCTTGTTAAGACAACTGTGTATTTTCCTCTCAAAGACAAATTGTTGGTTTGTGAAGCTTTAGTCATTCTTGGAGGATTGGATTAATTTTAGGATATATTAGGTCAGTTTTATTTGTACGCTTAAACTACAAAATAGTTGTCATTTATTGAACAAAACGTATCATTTAGTGTATTAGGGTGGGTTTACACTAGGATAGTTATTGTGGGATATTTATATCGGAGAGAAATTGCGACTAATGAAAACCATGTAGGATTTATGTCAGACATAAATTCTATAGGGTTTACATTAGTCAGAATTTCTCTCTGATATAAATATCCTGCAATAACTATCCTATTGTAAACCCACCCTCAGGAATATTAATAGGCCTAAATGATATTTGGACTTGCACATATTTTTTACTGTATGGAATATATGCTGTTCTGATAATTATATAGGATTCACTAGTGAAACAAATTCCATTAATGATAAATGGAATCGGAGGGATTTCTTTTAAAATCAAAAACGACCCATTTAATCCTTTGGGGAACTAACATCCTCGTTGGAGGAAATCGGAATATTTCTAAACGACATTTTTTTATGTTGAATTCAGAGCGGAAGTAAATTGACGGACAAGCTTTCAGTGCGCCCCGGGGAAAAGCAGTCCCAGGACGATTCCGCCGACCCGTTCTCGGTCCGCTGGGGAAATCTTTCGCCTTTTTCATTTGTATGGTAATCGAAATGAGCGGGACTCCGATAAGAACGAGACTCTCCCCCTGGGATTATTAGGAGAGGACTCGATACGGGGTAAGTCACAGCTGAATATAAATTAGCGAATTAAGCCTTCTACTCGGGAAATGCATATTTATGGCTTTTATGCAATTTTCGTGGGGTGAGCTTCGACAAGTCGAGAAGTAGAATCGGCCAGTCGAGTCTATGTGGAGGAGGTGTTCTTATGGTAGGCCTAGAAGGAAAGGAGAACCTGTTCCTTTGGGTCGTAAGATTTTACTCGTACCGCTAATGAGAAAAGTAAGTAAATAGTACACGTTAGATAGCATAAAGTACAGAGGTAGTTGGAGATACCCAATGTATTGGTAGTTGGTTGGCCCAAGTTTTAGGGTTGGGTTGGGTTGGTAGTTTAAGGGCAGAAAAATGCTAGGTCATCTCCGCCCTTGTTGTGTTTAATTGTGCAAGATTAATAATAGGTTGGAGAGTGTTTTCAGTATTGTGTGTTCGAGATACAGTTGTGTTACTAAAGTTGTATTTGTGAGAATCTAACTTTGGAAAAAAATATAAATTATCGTTGTTATAAAATTGCATGGATATAAGAACCAGATTCACACACACATAAATATATTTGCACTTATATAAATATAGTATACATATATATGTATACTATATATAATGTAAACATATATTTTGTTTTATTTTATTTTATTTTTTTTTTATTCATTTTATTTATTTATTTTTTTTATTGTTATTTTCTTTTTTTATTTTGATATTTTTTCAAAATATTTTCTTCTTCTTTTTCCTTTTTTTTTCCTTCTTTTGTTTAAACTTTTTTTTGTATATATATTTTTATTTTTTTTTCTCATTTATTTATATTGATATATACTAGCGATTACACTGTATTTCTCTAGGACCATCGACTTTACTACGTACTAAAACTAACAACTTTCTTGACAACGTACGTACTACAACTTAACAACTAACAAACTTCTTATTATACTAATGCTTACTATTACTATTACACTAATGATTACTATTACTATTATTTATTATTATTGTTTACAAAAAAAACAAAAAAAAAAAAAACACATACATATACACGCATACCTACAAATATTTATCAATTAATTAATATTATATATTTTATAGTAAAAGATATAGCTGCGCCTTTTTTAAAAATTCCACAACAACATCAACTGCTTCACAATCATCCCGCAGAGCTCCCGCCAAGTTTCTTGGTATTCCCAGCTGTTGAAGCACTATGGTGTAGCGAGAGCAGTCTTCGAATATGTGTTTTACAGTGATCGGCTGATTGCAACTCCCACAGGCTGGTGGGATTCCTCTAGACATCAAGTAGCCGTGAGTCAGTCAGGAGTGGCCAAGTCTGAGCCGAGCTATAACAACCTCCTCTCTTCTTGATGTTCTGTTTGAGGAGGACCAGGCGAATCGTGCTTGACGTATTTAAGTTTTTGCTCCCCGCATTCGGACCACGTGTTTCTCCATCCTTCTTCGATTATGCTCCCAAGTTTTAGGAATATGGATATGCCTAAAGTGAATGTAGTTGATTATGCCTAACGTGAATGTAGTTGATTATGCCTAAGGTGAATGTCGTTGATTGACGCCTACGGCGAGAGTAGATCAATATTCCTAAGGTGAATGTAGTTGATTGACGCCTATGGCGAGAGTAGATCAATATGCCTAAGGTGAATGTAGTTGATTGACGCCTATGACGAGGGTAGATCAATACGCCTAAGGTGAATGTAGTTGATTGACGCCTATGGCGAGGGTAGATCAATACGCCTAAGGTGAATGTAGTTGATTGACGCCTATGGCGAGGGTAGATCAATACGCCTAAGGTGAATGTAGTTGATTGACGCCTATGGCGAGGGTAGATCAATAAACCTAAGGTGAATGTAGTTGATTGACGCCTATGGCGAGGGTAGATCAATACGCCTAAGATGAATGTTGTTGATTGACGCCTATGGCGAGAGTAGATCAATACGACAAAGGTGAATGTAGTTGATCGACGCCTATGGCGAGGGTAGATCAAAACGCCTAAGGTGAATGTAGTTGATTAACGCCTATGGCGAGAGTAGATCAATATGCCTAAGGTGAATGTAGTTGATTGACGCCTATGGCGAGGGTAGATCAATACGCCTAAGATGAATGTTGTTGATTGACGCCTCGTCGTTCAATCGTTTGCTAATTGAATGCTATATACCAAGTTTCGTGACGAAAAAACAAAAACTCTGGCCGCTATCGTGTTATCAGACACACACACACACACACACACACATATATATATATATATATATATATATATATATATATATATATATGTGTGTGTGTGTGTGTGTGTGTGTGTGTGTGTGTGTGTGTGTCTGTTAACACGATAGCGGCCAGAGTTTTTGTTTTTTCGTCACGAAACTTGGTATATAGCATTCAATTAGCAAACGATTGAACGAGTTCGTTAACCACCAAAATCGGAAGGGGGGTTTACCCCGAACCCAAAACACTAATTTGACCATTTCAGCCGTAATATTTGTTATATTTCAACAAAACTTGGTATTCGTAGTGGTAATATAGAGAGAAAAGTGAGATATAAAAATGAACTAAATCGGTTCATGAGGGGAGGGGGGGGGGGGTTACTCCGGACCGACAATACCAATTCGCCACTACCAGCCGTGATTTTAGGTATATTTCGACGAAACTCGGTATTCATAGTGGTAATCTACAGGTAAATATGTGTTGTAAAAATAAACTAAAACGGTTCATTAGGAGGGGGGTTTTACTCCAGACCCACAATACCAATTCGCCACTACCAACCGTAATTTTTGGTATATTTCGACGAAACTCGGTATTCGTAGTGGTAATCTACAGGTAAATATGTGATGTAAAAATAAACTAAATCGGTTCATTAGGGGCCGGGGGGGTTTACTCCGGACCCAAATTACTAATATACTCATACTGGTCGTAATTTCTGCTGTATTGTAACGAAACGCGGTATACGTCATGGGTAACTCATGAGAAAGAAGTGCTGTAAAAATTAGCTGAATCGGTCAATCGGAAAGGGGGTTTTACTTTGTAATATATTTCAATAGAAAAGCCAGCCAGATATAGGTTCACAAAGGCGCCGCAAGGAGCGCTAGAGGGCTTATCCGGTTCCTGCGTTAGATCAAAATACGATAATACGAGGTTTTTTGCATTTATTACGTAGTGTAGTAGGTACCATGTGTAAACATAACTCTGGAAGCAAATTAATAATTTATCAGTTACTCATTACAAAATTAAAAGAGAACTATTCATGTTTTTATTTTATTTATGTAGGATATTTTAAGCAAATTGTTCTGGAAAGCAGTCTACACTACCCAAATTCTGAGGAAAGAGCTTAGTTATGCAGCTCCTGCGTGACGGACTTTTTTTCTTATTCATTACGGTGTTCTTACTCACATTTCATAATAATTATGTTTGTTTAAATGTGACATATTTTTTTTTTTTTTTTTTATACACAATAATTAAAATGGAAAAAATATTTCGACCCGCAGAAGAAGCGGTAGAATATTTGAACTATCTGGAATCGTTGACTGATGGTGAATCCGGATATATTTCTGATAATAAAAAGTGATAAATGGCAGCTCCCTCCAGACGAAATCGATTAACTTACAGACGGAGAAGACATTGACGTAAGACAGATGGACATTATACCATTTTTTTTTTTTTTTTTTTGTACGTAATATCTATTATGTAATTATTACTCAAGTTTACTTGGTAATTAATGGAAAACCACAATATGTAGCATCCTCCATGACTTAATAAATAATTATTCTCCCTATAAATTATTTATTTTTTATTTATTTATATATATATATATATATATATATATATATATATATATATATATATATATATATTATAATTTATTTACCTTTATAATTATTACTTTATTTTGTTTTCTTAAACAATGATAAATCTTTTCAGCTACTATAGTATCTTTTTGTATTTTCTTTTTTCATTTAGCTTTCAATTGCAATATTTAGCTTTATTAATTACAGGACCTGTTGATAAAATTCCCTGCTGCACCAAGGACGATTACGAACCTGCAGAATAAGGGAAGGAGTTTTTACTTCTCGCGCATATCTCGGAGAATGTCGAAATATATTACGATATCGTCGGAAAATAGCATACACAAGAATTCCGTCTAATTATTGAGACAAAACCCACAAGTTCCATGATGTCTAATGTATTTCTCTACGTTTGCGATACATCAGTGAACCAGTTCAGGACTGAGTGATTTCCCCTGATGGACTCCTTAAGAAACCTCTCTCGGGTTAAAAGGTGCAGAAGTATCAATCGCTCTCTTATGAATATTTGTTTCAGCAAATATATCTATATTTATGAATTAAGACTGTAAAGTGTGTTATGACGATGCTACTTTTAGTGGCCCATCCTTAGCCCAGTAATGCTCACTACGGCTCCGGGCTTTATTGATGTAATGAAGCTTTGCATTGTTCCCCTCCTTCTACAAAGAGGGTTCTTCCCCACCTAATAATACACATTAGCATAGGAATAATATTTCCCCTTATGTTTCTTTTCCATTTCTTCTTAACCCCGCCCTCACATTTCTGAAATGTACAAGAGAATTTGATTAATTCAGAGCTCTTTCCTCGTTTGCTTTTACTAAATCATTCTTCGCTCCAACAAAGAACAAGGAATTCTAAAAAAATAATGAAACTGAGTGACTTTGATTATTCATACACTTCCATCTGGAATTCGAACTTGGAGTATGCAGGTTCATCATGAATAATACCTCCAATTCTGGAGCTACAGCTGAACTATTTTTTTCACTGAATACAAGATCGGATCACACCAGCATTAAACCCTCGAGTGGTCATGTGGAATCAAAGTCACCTGACATTCTCTTCTTTCCTATAGGTTAATGTAAAATCCTGCAAGTGCCTTTTGCTTACCCCAGCTGACAAGTTTTCCACCAACATATGAGCAGCTGACAATGTTTTTCGTTAATCTCACTACAAATTCTAGTAACCTCCAAAATTTCAAACATCTTAAAATTATTTTAGTATTTCGTATTTTTGACAAGTTTAAACCACCAGCTGACAATCAGTCCACCGCTAGCGGGCCCGCTGACAAGTGCCAATGATTATTTTATAATGCAATGTGTTTCTCCAAAAAATTTCACGAATCTTAAAATCGTTTCACATCATCATATTTGTCCTATCTTTGCAACGCCCCTGCAGCCACACACACCGCTATCTTGCCGGCTGACAAGTGGCGGTGAACTAGTTAAGACGGGTACAATCAATAGTGAAATAATGAAACATTAAAAATCGTTGCATGAAATGCTGTAATTTCCTCGAAGGATAATTCCAGTTTCTCTTCTTTTTTCATTTTATATATTTCACTAAAGATCAAAACCTGCCAATAACTGCTTCTACTCCTTTGCTTCTGGCACTAGAGATGGGAACGAAAAGCGCAAAGATGTCACCCTTAAAAAAACGACGCAATGCGTTGAAACGGAGCTCTTCGCACGCTTAGTTAAATTCCCAAAGAGAATAGACAAGTAGTTCTAGGTAGGCTAGGAATTATTGTCGAGAGTTTTGGCTTTGTCCTTTGAAACGACGTTGGAGAGTGGCAGGGGCTGCAGAATAGATGAGCCACGAAATAGCCGGACGCTTTCTGCATATAAACAGCATCTCTTTGATCTGGATGCAGAGCTCTTTCTCAGGGCTGGCCACATCTTCAAACGTCGCACCTTAATGTCCCATTATCCACTTCTGTACATAATTCATTTACATAATTTTAATGACAAAATATTGTCAAAAAAACATGTTGAAATCTTATACAATTCTAGATATTGTGGACGATCTCACTCCTTGGATCATGCGGGAGATGAGGGTTTCGGGCCCCGCTTGCTGTTAGTTAATTTCTCTCATGAATGAATTTCCTGTAAGAATTCCCCGGAAGACAGACGTTTTGAGTGGGTTGCAAACTTAGGTAAATCGGCGCTAATAAAATCTACGGATACGGTGTAAAGGAGGCTTGCTGAGGGGAACCGTTCATTTCCCTAGTACAATTAGTAAAGTAATAAGAGCAGTTATTGGTAGGTTTTGATCTTTCAAAAAGAATATAGAATAAAATCACAAAGAGAAAAAAGTCTGACTCACAGGAACAACATCATCTTAGCGCGGTTCCGTTCTTACCCCTAGTCTCATTTGGAAAGAGTAAAATAAAAACAGTTATTATTTTGGTTCCACCCTTCTTGAAAGGTCTTGATTTATGATCTTGCCTGGATGGAAAGGCAGTTGAGTAGTTACAAGGTCTTCGAATCTCTCTCTTAGAAATCTGTATTTCTAACAATAAATTGTTTTTCTCGTTTTACTTAACCTGTTTTATTGTCAAATACGTTATCCAACTATAAGCAATAAAAAAATAACAAGAAATAAGAATAGACAAAAAGAACCGTTCGAATAAACGAAATCAATTACTTTAAAGTTTTAAGCACTTATTTCTCCAATTGAGATCGCCTAGGCAAAAATTTCTTCAGAACCTTTTTTGTAGAGCATTTAGTAAACTTTCGAATGGTGACCTTCCGCTTCGCAAGATTCTCAACCGTTTTCGAGATATCAAGGAAAGTATACAAAGTTACCAAAACTTTTCATGTAATTTAAAATATTTTATTCTAACCCTTCATTAACTCCAAACGTAGGTAACCAAAATTTCATATCATTTCAACATATTAGTTTTGATGAAATTCGAACATGCTGAAAATGTTTTAACCCTTGATTCTAAGTACCCAAACCAAAAACGTTATTCAACAAATATTTTTCCAATTTTCTCGAAAACTTGGTTTCATTCGTTTTCCTAGGCCAAGAAGCCTATAAAACAAGTACTTGCAAGCATATGAAGTAAGCGCATATGAAGTAGGCGGATTCTGCTGGTTAACGACCTTGACCTTTCAAATTAGACGAAAGATTTGTGTACCAAATTCCATCAAAATCGGACCATTATTCGCTGTGCTAGACTGCGAACAGACAAATATATATATATATATATATATATATATATATATATATATACACACACATACAAATTTGAACCACCGTTATTTTCTTTCTCTAGGGGTTCAGAAACGAAAAATTTTCTAGTCGGCACTTCCGGATTGCGTCATGAGGTTAGCCTTATAAGCGGGGTTCCTCCCTATGGAGGGAGGGAGGAACCGTGCTAAAAATGATTTAAAGCACCACAAAAGGAACTAGGAATATGAAAGTAATGAGTATGTAACATTGTCTAATTGTGTAATTTTATGTACAATTATTTGCAAATGATGCAGATGTACATATGTAGCCTTCTACATGGTATTTATGTAATAATTGTTTGGAGAGAATCATCTTAGATGCGATTGCACATAAATAAATAAATAAAAACGTATATTTATATGAGTTATTTAAATTTTAGTATTGGTTAATACGATGGCATCTAATGTTTTAATATATATGTGAAAGCTATGATTTGAAATTCATATTCTAAGTCTATAATTGTATATATTGACTGCCCTATCTGCCTCTGTGTAGTTCGTATCTTTCTTATAGTCAATGAAAAATTTATTAAAAATTGTTCATTTTCAATTTTTTTTACAATTGTTCACTATTTTTTATTCTTATTTAAGTGTTTTAAGTGGTGAATTGCCGTTGTCGCGGTCTCACTGATGTATAAATGAATAATGTTTTAACCTTATGTCTCCCTCCCTCCCTCCCTTTTTCTCCCTGACTCTCTCCCACAATTCGACTCAATCGGCTAGAGGCGTTTTCTAGAGGAATAGCAACAAAAATATCATAAAAGAAGTATTTTCAGGTTTACCTTGTACGTTGTACAGGTAATTTGTCAAAAGCCTGCAAATTCTGTGATTCCGTGTTATCGGCGCGAAATGCAAACACAACAGGTGGCGTGAAGAGTGTTCGGAACACGCGAAAATCACGTGTGCGTGTCGGAACACCCTCCCCCCACCCCGCAAGGTCAATCTACAACTTGCTGCATACGTTAGTTTTGTACATTTCAAAGAGGAAGATTAATTTTAGATTATCACGAAATTGGTATGTTTAACTTGTCAAAAGTAAAAAAAAACAAAAAAAAAAAAAAACATTAAACTGTAATATTTTTAGTCTTAATGCATTGAACATATTAAATATTTATGTATTCCATTGCATAGTTGGGAAACCATTGAGTTGGGAAACCATTAATTGTAGAGACGATTGACGATTAAAAATGTCAAATATAATCGCACTAAGCCGTAATTACGATTGAAAATTTAATTGTAATCACGAGCTCTCGCGATTAACAATGGATTAATCGTAATTGATAAATCTTACAGTTATCAATTGAATAATTGTATTCGCGGATTCTAGCGATAAACGGTTCATTAATTGTAATTCCGAGATCTGCAATTACTATCGAACCAGATTAACCTGAGTGTAATTGGTAGTTAACTAGAGTTGTCCAGAATTGCCACGTTAGTTTTTTAGAGGTGACCGCAATGGCCTTGTTGGCCGACACCCGATATGACCGGAAATGGACCTGGTGGGCCTAGTAATGGCCCATGAGAGATTCCTAGAGTGGGCCATAGGTGATCTGCAGGCGCCAGAAATGACCAGAAATGGACCTGGTGGGACTGGTAATGGACCATGAGAGATTCCTAGAGTAAGCGATAGGTGATCTGCAGGCGCCAGATATGACCGGAAATGGACCTGGTGGGCCTGGTAATGGACCATGAGAGATTCCTAGAGTAAGCGATAGGTGATCTGCAGGCGCCAGATATGACCGGAAATGGACCTGGTGGGCCTGGTAATGGACCATGAGAGATTCCTAGAGTAAGCGATAGGTGATCTGCAGGCGCTAGATATGACCGGATGTGGGCCTGTTGGGCCTGATAATGGGCCGTAAGAGATTCCTAGAGTAGGCGATAGGTGATCTGCAGGCGCCAGATATGACCGGATGTGGACCTTGTGGGCCTGGTAATGGGCAATAAGAGATCCCTAGAGTAGAAGATAGGTGATCTGCAGGTGCCAGACCATCACCAATCAGACCATGATCATAAAGTCAGCAAAACACACATCACCCATACCATGTCAAACTATCGAATATGCATATTCAGAGCAAACTAGAAAACGAAACTATTCTATCCATTTACGAAGTAATATATTGAAAAATGGTCTTATTCAATACTCTATTTAAGGCATTAAAGGCTGTTCTAAAGGGATTTGAGTTGAGACAAGTTGCGACAAGCCGTATCGTCCACAATCCAAGAGCAAAGTCTCGAATCTGAAAAACTGAGATTTTGCACATTCGATAGTTTGACATGGTAGAAACCATATAATCAATAGACATACCAAAATATTATGTGGATGAAGTTCAGCAGTTTCTGGAACTCAGTCCTGAAAAAAAATATCCATATCTAATAAATAAATCCTTTTAGACAATATTAAGTGTTGATCTTATAATTAGACCAATAAGAGTATGAAGCTAAATTCATGAACCAGAATAAGATTAAAAAAGATATTCATTTATTAAAGAAGCTTGTATATTTTACATCATTAATAATTTAAGTTGAATCAATATGAAACCAAGTTTATGAAATAAAAAGAAAAAAATACAGAACCATTTCTATGGGGCGTTATTCGATTTCAATTTAGCTCTCTGGTTCCCAGAGGCACTTTATGCCTCGCTCTGGGAAATATATCAGGGGCGCTGCCGTGTATTGGAAGGGAAGGCAGGGAGAAGGAAAAATATAAGATAAAAAATTCAGGTGAAAGGTTTTTAATACTCGGCCTAAAGGTCCAGGTACAGATCTATATCTGCCAGGACTATCATCGGCTATAGGTCCAGCTAAAGACATATATCTCCCTGGAGTATCATCGGCCTATAGGTCTAGCTACAGACCTATATCTCCCAGGACTATCATCGGCTTATACGTCTTACTACAGACCTATGTCTCCCAGGACTATCATCGGCCTATATGTCTAGCTACAGACCTATATCTCCCAGGACTATCATCTGCCTATATGTCGAGCTACAGACCTATATCTGCCAGGACTATCATCGGCCTATAGGTCCAGCTAAAGACCTATACGTCTAGCTACAGACCTACATCTCCCAGGACTATCATCGGCCTATATGTCTGGCTACAGACCTATATGTCTAGCTACAGACCTATATCTCCCAGGACTATCATCGGCCTATAGGTCCAGCTAAAGGCCTATATGTCTAGCTACAGACCTATATCTCCCTGGAGTATCATCGGCCTATAGGTCTAGCTACAGACCTATATCTCCCAGGACTATCATCGGCTTATAGGTATTACTATAGACCTATATCTCCCAGGACTATCATCGGCCTATATGTCTAGCTACAGACCTATATCTCCCGGGACTATCATCTGCCTATATGTCCAGCTACAGACCTATATCTCCCTGGACTATAATCGGCCTATAGGTCTAGCTACAGACCTGTATGTCTAGCTACAGACCAAGTAAGAGCGTAAAGATAAGTAAGAGAGTAAAGATCTCCCACGACTATCATCGGCCGACATTCTAGCTACAGATCTATATGTCTAGATACAGACCTTTATCTCCCAGGACTATCATCGCCCTTCAGGTAAATAGGCTTATAGTTTAATAATATTAGCCACAGCATTAATAGTTTCCTTTAGTATATTCTATCTTTCTTCCACATTCTTATTCCTATGTTCCATGTTTTCTTGTCAATTATCCTGCCGCCTACAGCGTCCTGACATTACTTGCACTTTTCCTTATCTCTTAAGCATTTAGTGTTCCATTTAGTAGTATTAATGCTACTATGCTTTGCCACTTTGGCTATTCTTTTCCTCAGACGTGCCTTGACTAGATTGTGGTTGGTATCACAGTTAGGTCCTCTCATGGTCTTAACCTCAATTATATTTGATACATGCCAGATTGCAATCAACACATGATCAATTTACAACATCACATCCAGGCACTTTTAAAGTTCCTAAGTGTATCAATCTTTGTGGGGATACAGGTACTTCTTATACGGGATCTCTACATTTCTGCAAATCCTGTCAGAAGGGTGCCATTTTCGCTTGTAGCATTCTCCTTTGCCTATTTTGGCGTTATAATCACCAAGAAGAATGATTGCATCGAACTTAGGCACTCTTTATACACAACAAATATTTATTTCTGTTTACAAAACTTATAATTAAAACAACTATTTACAGAAATATTTTAGTAGGAAAAATTAGTATATTTCATTCATACATTATTCATTTGGATTCTTCATTATAATTATTGTTCTTGATTATCATTATTACGTACCCAGACAAAGGAAACATAATCGAAGGGCTGATAAGAGAGTTATATGGTGTGGTAATCCTCTGTCTCCCATCCGTGAAGAAGGCTACTGTTCTTACCCGAAGGGCGTGCTTTGAAGATATAAGGGATGGAAATTTCAGTCTCTAGAAATATCTAGACTTGTCAAGAACATTCAAGAGCAATCCACAACATTCCCGAAAATCGCGGATCCTTTTGGGATATTCAAAAATATGTATGTATTATATAGGATTGTAAATTATCCTGTAATAATCAAGTATTGTAAATAAAAGTATTGTAGTAACAATATTTTCTCAATAAGAAATGTGTATCACTTATATTTTAAAGTACATCGTTTTATCCGTACTCCTACACAATGCAATATTAACTCCCTGAGCAAAGCCGGGTACGCTAGCTAGAATGTGTGTGTGTGTGTGTGTGTGTATATATATATATATATATATGTATATATATATATATATTATTTTTGAGATTTCTTCGCTGGGGAGATTTGTTAGTGGTGATACGGCATTCTCCAGCGGTCAGTTTATTTTGGTAATATTTCGCAGAAATCCCATTCTGCTTCTTCAGACGGTCCAGACTTTTTCACTTATTTAAACTTTGTTATTTTATAATAACCTGTAAGATTATGTTATCTTTACATATGGCATATTTCAATGCTCATTTTTGTATCGGGGCTTGCCGACACTGCGTCGAGCCAATTGAACTGTGCCGAAGCTCTTCTTTGTCTTGTTGCTTTGTGCTTGCCTGTTGCTTCCTGGCGGATTTTTCTTTAATAGTTCGGAGCACGGGCTTCCACGTAGGGTGAAGGATGACACCGTCATCTCGGTTCAGAGTCTTCGGTTGTTTGAATATTTCGACGACCTCTCTGACTAGCCTTTTTTGACGATTGTCTTCTTTGGCTAGGACTCTGGCTTCGTCAAAAAGCATTTTCCCGGGACATTCTTCTCCATGTCTTGCTACGGCAGACGTGTTTGTGCGTCTCAGACGATAGTCAGCGCAATGTTGGCCTATTCTAGTGGCTACTGTCTTCCCAGTCTGTCCTACGTAGACTGTCCCACAGTCACATGGAAGAAGATACACACCTTTGTCTTGCATCCGCTGTTTGTCTTTTGCCGATCCTAGCCAGTCACCTTCCTTGTCTAGAGGTCGGAAAGCGACCTCTACTCCTCGATTTATGAACAGTCTGCCTATCTTCTCACCTATCCCTCGGACGTATGGCAGCGTTATTCTGCGCCTCAGCTCTTCATTTTGTGTCTCAACAATTTCTTTTTCTTTCTTCTTTTTTATTCGGCTGACTGCTTTATATATATCTACGGGATCTGATACGTGAACTTTTCTAGTCAGCATTTCCGGATAGCGCTGAATGGATTCTGCTGGTTAACGAACTTGAATTTATGAATTAGACGAAAGATCTTTGTACCAAATTTCATCTAAATCGGAACATTTTTGAGTCAGCTAGAGAGTGAACAGACGAACATTATATATATATATATATATATATATATATATATATATATATATATATATATATATATATACTAGCTGAATACCCGTGCTTCCTCTCGGCAGATAAGTAATTATTTTATTGTATTAAATAATGTATATTCAAAATTAACGCTACTCTTTAATTTTGTGTAGTTCAATACTATTTGCTATTCATCAATAGATAAGTAATCAAAGTACAATGTTTCTTGATACCGGGCGCTCCGGACCAGTGTCAACAAAGAGATAACCTAGAGATACCTCGTTATCTATAGGTTACCAGCAATAGAAGTTTAATCCGAACCGGTAGAAATTCGTCACCAATAATAAATGGACGCTAAAATTTTAAAATTCATGTTTCCAAGATGTCATTTGGAAACATACATTATATTTGCGAGCATTTTCAAGAAGTGTTCTAATTGGAGATGCTGAAGGGTGAGGAGGATGTGCAAGGATTCGGGATATTATTACCTCGGATGGACCATCACCAAGTAAAGCGAAACTCTATGAGGGAAAAAATCACAGTCCATTGCTAGAAATTCAAGGTCTTAGGTAGTTGAAATTAACCGCAATTCAAAATAATACTATGAAATAGATACAGTACAATAACAGCTGTTCTGTTATCGTCCTAGCAACGAATGCTCCATAAGCTTGCATGCTCTAACCAACCAAAACTTCATACATCTCTAAAAATACCCAAAAATTCGAATATCAAAAAATCCTTTCTTGTCGAGTGTCTACGTTATATAGGGAGTGTCCATACAAAAGTTCAAAATTTTCTGTCAAGTGGTTTGGGCTGGGCGATGATAGGTCAGTGAGTCAGTGAGTGAGTGAGTGGTATTTGACAAATATATAGTACTAGCTGAATACCCGTGCTTCGTCACGGCAGATAAGTAGTTATTTTATTGCGTTAAATAATGTTTCATTAAAATTACGTTACTATACAATTCTGTGCAGTTTATTATAGCACGGTTCCCGTCATTCTATATTTTATTCAATGGGCGTTAAAATTTAAAAGTTTATGTTTCCAAGAAGTCATATGGTAACACCCAATATATTTACGAGTATTACCAAGGTTATAGGCGAGGAGGCTGTGCAAGGGTTCCGGATATTATTACCTCGCCTGGAAAACCTAAGGATATGCCATACATCATGGTTTGACCGGGACTCTCCCGGTATTTTGCAATTGTTTCGGTGTCCCGCCCAGTTTTATCAATGTCCCGGGAAAGGCTGTAAGATGTAAAAAGTAATTAATTCCTGTTTATAAGAATCTTTTTTAAATCGGTTACTTTTCTACAATTAACATTTTTACTACTGCTCGCAGTGTCAAAGAAATGCGAAGTAATCTAACTGTAAAACGCTGGAACTACCTGCACAGCGCTGCCAGCTGCCAGACACTACTATTTGGCTGAGAGATTGTTTTAAGAAAATCAAGTAGCAAAAAAAGTTCCGTTCTTATTTTTAAGGTTTGGGTAGACTAACAGTTTAGGATTCCCCCTTCCCGTTAGTTGCTAGGCTTAAAACTCACCAACCATTTTGCTTGTAATTTGTACTCTTTTTATCCCCCCCCCCCCCTGGTATGCCCATCCCATATTAATGTGTCTCGGTTTAACTCTCCAAAAATATGGCAAGCCTATCTGACGGGGACAGGCAGAAAAGAAACGAAATTAAAACTCTATGAGGGACAGTTAATTTCTAGTAATTCAAGGTCTGACATCATAGTTGAAATTAACCTCAATTAGAAATAAAACTATGAGATAGATAATGTAAGGTAACAGCTGTTCTTTATCGTCCTAGCAACGCAGGCTGCCTAGGCTTGCCTTCTCTAACCAACTCAATCTTTAAACCCCCCTAAAAATGCTTAAAAATTCGAATATCAAAAAATCCTTTCTTAGGGAGTGCCTACAAATATATAGTACATATATATATATATATATATATATATATATATATATATACACACACACACACACACACACTTTTAAATTTGAACCACCGGTATTTGCGTGATCTACGGGATCTGGAACGTGAACGTTTCCAGCAGGCACTTCCGGATTGCGTGATGTGGTCAACTAAATGAGCTAGTTGGACCTATAGAGGGAGAGAGGAACTGCCCTAAAACACAGAATATTAAAAACCAACATTACTTATGGGATGACTATATACATATATATATATATATATATATATATATATATATATATATATATATATATATATATATTATAATAACTTTTAGGCTTGTGCGACTCTGCAGAGGAGCGTACGCGTATTCCGCTCAAGCTTCCGCTTCCTCAGATGACAACAAGTGTTTTTCGTGAAACCAAAGTTTTGAGACAGTCCTACTTATTGCTACTTTTCGTTAGGATACTGGAAGTTGAGTAATAATATCTATACACGTTCTTTAATGGGAAGGATTGTGGATCATGTTTATATCAAAGTAGTTTTATTTTGACGTTTATCTAAAAAGTTATTATAATATATATATATATATATATATATATATATATGTATATAGTCATCCCATAAGTAATGTTGGTTTTTAATATTCTGTGTTTTAGGGCAGTTCCTCTCTCCCTCTATAGGTCCAACTAGCTCATTTAGTTGACCACATCACGCAATCCGGAAGTGCCTGCTGGAAACGTTCACGTTCCAGATCCCGTAGATCACGCAAATACCGGTGGTTCAAATTTAAAAGTGTGTGTGTGTGTGTGTGTGTGTGTGTGTGTGTGTGTGTGTGTATATATATATATATATATATATATATATGTACTATATATTTGTAGGCACTCGCTAAGAAAGGATTTTTTGATATTCGAATTTTTAAGCATTTTTAGGGGGGTTTAAAGATTGAGTTGGTTAGAGAAGGCAAGCCTAGGCAGCCTGCGTTGCTAGGACGATAAAGAACAGCTGTTACCTTACATTATCTATCTCATAGTTTTATTTCTAATTGAGGTTAATTTCAACTATGATGTCAGACCTTGAATTACTAGAAATTAACTGTCCCTCATAGAGTTTTAATTTCGTTTCTTTTCAATTTAAATATTTAGTTTTCAAACTTTATTTCTGACAATTCTGCATACTGCTGTACTCCAATGGAAGTTCTCCACATTCTGCATGTAGGCTAATGGCCGAACTGGATTTAAAAGCACCTGTAGAAATGCGTAGTCCTGTATTTTGTATGGAGTCTAGTATTTAATGAGTGCTGGGCATGGCAGATGTGTACGCTGGATGTTTACCTGTTTAATGATGGCAACCTTATCTTTGTGTCAAGGATTTGGTGCTTGTCCCAAACCTGACAGATTTTCTAAGTTCTTGCTGCGTATGTAAGATGTGCAGAACCTCCAAGATTGTGAGCTCTCCTACGAAGGATTGCACTTGCTGTTTATACAAGCTACCAAATTCCTACAAAATATTTCAGCCTCTTCTGAGCGGACGGATTTGATGTATACTCAGCCTGCACTGGTTACACCCATTCTGAGAGAATGTACTTGCTACGCATGCAAGATGTGTATCTCCTCCATATTTGTAAGGTTTTCCCTAAGTGCATGTCTAATTAAATAATGTGATTGTATTATTTCACCGTCTTATGCAGTATAAATATTTATTCGATGATGGCTACACATCAATAGAGTATTTAGCATTCGACATTTTAAAAAAAAAAATTGTAAATCCATGTTTTTGGGTTGCGCGGCCTTGGAAACCGACATGCCGTGACTACGGATAAGATATTAACAAGAAAAGCATTGACAGGAATAAGCATTCGAGAACATTTTTGTGGATCGTTTCTTCACAGCCTCTGTTGTAAGCAGCCTATACAACAATCTTCACAGCCTCTCTTGTAAACAGCCTATACTACAATCTTCACAGACTCTCTTGTAAGCAGCCTATACTACAATCTTCACAGCCTCTCTTGTAAGCAGCCTATACTACAATTTGGGGAACAGAATTTTTATTTTATTTTTAGCACGGCTTGGATAGACTCTGCGGCATTGAATAAATCCTTTGTTCAAATATAAATAAGCAAATCATCCACATACAGGCAATATTTGACTGGTGGAGAAATGTGCTCACGGACGGTGTCCATAGCTACTTTAACCCTAGTCCGGGCGCGCTGGTTGCTTTTGTCAACCAGTCGAATGATTTCATTTCCATTTTCCACAAATTCTGACTCAGACGCTTCCAGCCGCTAATACCTTTGCCCAACATCCTTCCTTTTCCTTCAGTACAATTTTGACTTTAATAGAGTGAACATCTGCAATATTATTCATTATTTAGTCTTTGAATCCAGCTTTGGTAGACAAAGTCAACCACGCGCCCGGTCATGTAAGTAATTTAGTTTCTGTTTTTTGCTGATTATAATTTTCACGTCTCTTCTCTTAATCGGATTATACTATTTTAGGTCGCGTTTTATTAAAAATGAAGACATACCTAAAATTTTAGAAGAGCTTAAACAGCAATCAGACGAGGAAAAAGAAGCTAGAGCTTGTGCTGGCAGACCATCAGAGTATGATTCTTCCGACTCTGAAGATGAAATCGTATGTCATTCTGACCAGGAACATAACAGTGATACCGAACAAAAAATAGATTCTGAAAAGGAAACAACCTCTGAAGATGAGATGGACACAGATTTTTTCTATGGAAAGGACGACACTATGTGGGCTACGACGGCTTTCACCAAAAGTTCATCTAGGACTAAATCAAAGAATATTGTAAAAATATTACCAGGTCCAAAAGGGGAAGCAAAAAATGCTATTACTGAAATTGATTGACCTCATGTTCGGCTTCAGCACGCCAAGGAGCATAGAGATTGACCAAAATCATCAAATCAAATTTCAGAAAGATTATTTTTGTAGACCTGTGTTATTAATCTTCAATGAGCGATTTTTGTTAAATTTTGTGATGTGGATTAAAGAATTTATTGAATAACTTGAATTGAATTTTAAATATTATTTATTTTATTATTATGTCATATAACCCCTAATATCAATAAAAATAATAAAAAATTATGTTCATGCATAATAGTTAAGGTTAAGAGTGGGTATATACTCGTAAGTTAAAGAAAACTGTGGTGGTTGACAAAGACAACCACGCGCCCGGATACGTGACTCTAATAGACGCGCCCGGTCTAGGGTTAAATAGAGTTGTGCTTAGTCCACTGCCTTGAGGCACTCCGCTTTCCAGATGGAGTATATTTGAAAGAGCCGTTCCTACTTTTAAGCGAAATGTTCTATTCGAAAGGAAATTTAAAACAAAGTTGAAAACATTTCCTTGAATATTCCATTCGCTTAGTATTGACAAAATAGTTTGCCGCCAGACCAATATCAAATCAAGCCAATTTCAATATCAAATGAGACGGCTAAAACAGATTCTTGATCAATAACCTAGTTCAATACTTCCATTTCTAAAGTAACAATGTGATCTATAGCCGAGTGACTCGCTCTGAAGCCACATTGGCACTCTGACAGGAGCTAATTATGTTCAAGGAACCATAGAAACCTCATATATAATATTCTTTGAAGAACCTTAACACTCCAATGGTCGCGCCATTGAAACTGCCATTGGCGGTCGCCTTGTATCTGAGAGATACGACTCAGTGTTAGTCTCATTTACCTTATATTAGTTGATCTATTGTATTATGTATGAAGAAAAACTATTTACAGGAGATTTGTATATAGAAAATTAGTAAATTTACCAAAAAAAAGGTATTTATTTAAATATTTTGATGAAAAGGAGAAAGGTATTAATTACCAATACAATTCACGGTGAGGAATAATACTTCAAAGTTCATCATATACCATTATTATATCATAAAAGTATATGTTGAACTTTGAAGGGTTATTCCTCACCTTGGAGCGGAATACGCGTACGCTCCTCTGCAGAGTCGCACAAGCCTAAACTAATGTTTAGACGGATTTCCAGCAAAGTTCAGCACAATGCAGAGTCGGGAGTCGTAGGGTTCCGCTTTGGGGCCGGGGTCCGGATTTAGATACTTTCCTCTATATGTACAATTTACCAATATGGAGGTAATTATTTGAACTTATTCTTTAATGAAGAATAGTTTTTTTGAATATTTTTCGTTTTATTATTTTTAGTTTAGGGATCCCAAATAAAACTAAAACGAAATCGAAAACAGAAAAGCCCGTCACGCAGGAGCTGCATAACTAAGCACTTTCCTCAGAATTTGGGTACTGTGTAGACTGCTTTCCAGAACACTTTGCTTAAAATATCCTACATAAATAAAATAAAAACATGAATAGTTCTCTTTTAAATTTGTAATGAGTAACTGATCAATTAATAATTTGCTTCCAGAGTTATGTTTACACATGGTACCTATTACACTACGTAATAAATACAAACAACCTCATATTATCGTATTTTGATCTCACGCAGGAACAGGATACAGTCACTCTAGTGGTAGAAAGCGCTCCTTGCGGCGGCTTTGTGAACCTACGTCTGACGGGCTTTTCTATTGAAATATATTACAAATTAAACCCCCGCTTTCCGATTGACCGATTCAGCTCATTTTTACAACACTTCTTTCTCATGAGTTACCCACGACGTATACCGCGTTTCGTTACAATACAGCAGAAATTACGACCGGTATGAGTATATTAAGAATTTGGGTCAGGAGTAAACCCCCCCTTCTAATGAACCGATTTAGTTTATTTTTACAACACATATTTACCTGTAGATTACCACTACGAATAACGAGTTTCGTCGAAATATACCAAAAATCACGGCTGGCAGTGGCGATTTGGTATTGTGGGTCCGGAGTAAACCCCCCCCCCCCCCCCTCCTAATGAACCGATTTAGTTTATTTTTACAACACATATTCACCTGTGGATTACCACTACGAATACCGAGTTTCGTTGAAATATAACAAATATTACGGCTGACATAGTCAAATTAGTGTTTTGGGTTCGAGGTAAACCCCCCTTCCGGTGGACCGACTTTGGTGGTTAACGAACTCGCTCAATCGTTTGCTAATTGAATGCTATATACCAAGTTTCGTGACGAAAAAACAAAAACTCTGGCCACTATCGTGTTAACAGACACACATATATATATATATATATATATATATATATATATATATATATATATATATATATATATATGCATATATATATATATATATATATATATATATATATATATATATAAATTTTAACGGGGGTCATTTTCGGTGTCTACTAGGTAGGATCGATAAAGATTTGAAGAAATTTTTCAAAAATTCCGTCATGAGTCCAACCTCAATAGCTACTTTCCTTCGGAGGAAAGTGCTAAAAGCAAAAAAAAAATGTATAATAGCTGTATTAATTTTTAAAGTTCCAATTGGAGTAGTTTTTCCTCCAGGGAAATCTCCCAATGTGCTCAGCTGCAAATTAAATAGAAAATAATTCTTTATTTTTCCTATTCTAAAGGAATAATTAAAGGCCTTAGTAATTGAAGAACAATAGAATGTAATTCTAAAAACCCATAAAAGTTAATCTCCTACGTAATTAAAATTAGCACAATAATTAATTTCCTTTTGTTTGAAGAAGTTGAAATCATTTGAAATACCGGAAGCCAACGAGCTAACTTTTTTTTCTTCAATAATAGTCTAGAAAAATCTCACAAAAAAAAAAAATGAAATCTCTGGAACTAAATAACCGGCTTGGAACTTTCATTAAATTTTCGTTTAACTTTTCAAAGCTTAAATTATTATGGCCAGATATTATAATTGATGTATTCAGTGTACCATGTGATGTAAATTTTCATACTATGGCCTTATTTATTTTATGTTTTAGCACTTTCCTCCGAAGGAAAGTAGCTGTTGAGGATGCACTCATGACGGAATTTTTGAAGAATGTGTAATAAAACAAAGTAAGAAAAAATGCTGGATAGATTTCGTAAGCTCCATTAATAGAAACACCCCATCTAAAAATATTTGGTCTATGATCAACAAAATTAACAACTAGAAATACAACCCACCTCGGCCCTAAAGCAACATAAGTATAATCCTCATCAAGCCGTTATACCAATTAAAAAAGCTGTACTTTTAACACTCGAATGGTCGCGTGAGATCTCTCAGATACAGAGCATCTTACGCAGACTGTGGACGGTGCGCCAGTGCGCGGGTCTATCTATACCCTTTACTATTCCTAGAGCAGGTAGTGGCTGATGGGTCAGTTATGACCTGACGCTCCTCCAAGCAGTAACTATCCACTAAAACTATTTTGTATCTCATAGATACCACGCGACCATATTTTTGCTTTTAGAAAAGAGGGCACATTGGTGCCATACATACCAAAAAATAAAAACAACAACAAAATAAACGTACTTATAATATCAAGTATGAATATGGATGCATCGCTTGATGAAGAAACAGGGGTAAAAAAACGAAAATGGTCACCTACTATAGGCGGCATAAAATTGGCCTTGACATAATTCACCGTTTATTATTGTCCAAGGAGGAACGTGACGGTGGTCAATGGTAATTTCCTATTCCATTATGAACGTTGCTGGCATCAATAGTCAAGTTATTTACTTAGGAAGCGGTAAGGAAGTTCTTCTCCACCGTATCTTCCTTTGTCAACTTGGAAGACACCTAATACAAGACCAACTGCTGAAGCGTTCATTGATTCCAATGCTACTTCGGACCATCGCGTACTGTCTACGAGAACTTCTGCCCCAAGATAAAGAAGCTGGGATGCCAAATAGCACTAAAACTATAAAGCCATGCCAAACAAGACTACAAGGCTCGCCCAGTATAAATGCAAGGGGTGTGGCCAAAATTTATGTCTCTATTATTGCACATTTTACTGTCCAGATGGATGATGGTACAGAAGACGTTTCTTGAAGTTATATATTTCTACAAAATATTATTAATATTTGTCATAATTTTACCTACCTACTTGCTATTTGTATATTTCAACTATATCAGTTTGCATAAAATAAATAAATAAGATATAATACAATCCAAGGTGAGGAATAACCCTTCAAAGTTCAACATATACTTTTATTATATAATAATGGTATATGTTGAACTTTGAAGTATTATTCCTCACCGTGAATTGTATTGGTAATTAATACCTTTCTCCTTTTCATCAAAATATTTAAATAAATACCTTTTTTTTGGTAAATTTACTAATTTTCTATATACAAATCTCCTGTAAATAGTTTTTCTTCATGCATAATACAATAGATCAACTTATATAAGGTAAATGAGGTACAAGGCGACCACCAATGGCAGTTTCAATGGCGCGACCATTGGAGTGTTAAGGTTCTTGAAAGAATATTATATATGAGGTTTCTATGGTTCCTTGAACATAATTAGCTCCTGCCAGAGTACCAATGTGGCTTCAGAGCGAGTCACTCGGCTATAGATCACATTGTTACTTTAGAAATGGAAGTATTGAACTAGGTTATTGATCAAGAATCTGTTTTAGCCGTCTCATTTGATATTGAAATTGGCTTGATTTGATATTGGTCTGGCGGCAAACTATTTTGTCAATACTAAGCGAATGGAATATTCAAGAAAATGTTTTCAACTTTGTTTTAAATTTCCTTTCGAACAGAACATTTCGCGTAAAAGTAGGAACGGCTCTTTCAAATATATTCCATCTGGAAAACGGAGTGACTCAAGGCAGTGTACTAAGCACAACTCTATTTAAAGTAGCTATGGACACCGTCCGTGAGCACATTTCTCCACCAGTCAAATATTGCCTGTATGTGGATGATTTGCTTATTTATATTCGAACAAAGGATTTATTCAATGCCGCAGAGTCTATCCAAGCCGCGCTAAAAATAAAATAAAAATTCTGTTCCCCAAATTGTAGTATAGGCTGCTTACAAGAGAGGCTGTGAAGATTGTAGTATAGGCTGCTTACAAGAGAGGCTGTGAAGATTGTAGTATGGGCTGCTTACAACAGAGGCTGTGAAGATTGTAGTATAGGCTGCTTACAACAGAGGCTGTGAAGATTGTAGTATAGGCTGCTTACAACAGAGGCTGTGAAGATTGTAGTATAGGCTGCTTACAAGAGAGGCTGTGAAGATTGTAGTATAGGCTGCTTACAACAGAGGCTGTGAAGATTGTAGTATAGGCTGCTTACAACAGAGGCTGTGAAGATTGTAGTATAGGCTGCTTACAACAGAGGCTGTGAAGATACGATCCACAAAAATGTTCTCGAATGCTTATTCCTGGCAATGCTTTTCTTGTTAATATCTTATCCGTAGTCACGGCATGTCGGTTTCCAAGGCCGCGCAACCCAAAAACATGGAATTAATTTTTTTTTTTTTAAATGTCGAATGCTAAATACTCTATTGATGTGTAGCCATCATCGAATAAAAAATTTATACTGCATAAGACGGTGAAATAATACAATCACATTATTTAATTAGACATTCACTTAGGGAAAACCTTACAAGTATGGAGGAGATACACATCTTGCATGCGTAGCAAGTACATTCTCTCAGAATGGGTGTAACCAGTGCAGGCTGAGTATACATCAAATCCGTCCGCTCAGAAGAGGTTGAAATATTTTGTAGGAATTTGGTAGCTTGTATAAACAGCAAGTGCAATCCTTCGTAGGAGAGCTCACAATCTTGGAGGTTCTGCACATCTTACATACGCAGCAAGTAGTTAGCAAATCTGTCAGCTTTGGGACAAGCACCAAATCCTTGACACAATGATAAGGTTGCCATCATTAAACAGGTAAACATCCAGCGTACACATCTGACAAGCCCAGCACTCATAAAATACTAGACTCCATACAAAATACAGGACTACGCATTTCTACAGGTGCTTTTAAATCCATTTCGGCCGTTAGCCTACATGCAGAATGTGGAGAACTTCCATTGGAGTACAGCAGCATGCAGAATTGTCAGAAATAAAGTTTGAAAACTAAATATTTAAATAGTGCGTGCGTTCCTCAATCAATCGATGAGGCCATATTACGCAAATATCAAATGCAGCCATTTAGACAACGCCCACTGTTGGTAAGATGTGCGACATATACTGAAGACACTGATATATTAGGAGCACAGCTCTTAATCAAACCTCCCGTCACTTTTATACCATCAACAATTAAAAAGTACACCTAGGACTGACAAAAAAAAAAAAAAAAAAAAAAAAAATGAACCCGATTTCTACACATACGTACAAACACATTTTTAAATCATAC
This sequence comes from Gonocerus acuteangulatus, assembly GCA_946811695.1. NCBI lineage: Eukaryota > Metazoa > Arthropoda > Insecta > Hemiptera > Coreidae > Gonocerus > Gonocerus acuteangulatus. The sequence continues at coordinate 160,182,142 of OX328123.1, forward strand.
TCGATAAAAATAAAGACATGTTATTCATCTATTCGGACGGATCCAGGTGTAAGACGGGGGAAGGTGTAGGCGCAGCCGCTGTAATGGATAAAAATACTCTACAAGTGAAACTATCGAACACTGCAAGTCTCTAGGCAGCGGAACTGCATGCCATATCTTTGGACAATATACAGGACGTGAAACAAAATAAAATAACAATCTGCACGGACTCACTTAGCTCAATATACGGACTACGAAACATATACAATCAAAATCCAATAATTACAAATATACTTGCACGGATACATGAGACGACTAAAGTAATAACTATATATTGGCTCCCAGGACACCAGGACTTAGGACAAAGCACCAAAGCTGACGTACTTGCACGGACGACAGCAAGACAAAACAATCAACAACGAACAGTTGGTGAATGGCCTTCAAGCAAAAGAAACAACAGGAGAGAAGAAGTTGTCTTATGTCGCTTAAGAATCGGCCATTCCCGGCTGACACACTTACACCTCATGACGAGACAGGAGAGACCGAAATGTAAACATTGTAACTCAAAACTGACCATGAAACACCTACTGACAGAATGTATGACTGAAAACTATGACTGTGTGTGAAAACTATGACTTCCCGGACTATATGACAGGCCTACTAGGTGATCGGGGCCAATATATAGGGTGTCCCAGTATATGTGTCCACCCCCTTTTCCTCCTAGAGTTGTTAGAATTTCGAAATGAAACTTGGTTGGTCTTAGGTATGTTGCATGAGGTTACTTTTGAAGGTTTAGTTTACTTTGTAACATTCTCCAGTTTTTCTCCAGTGCATCTAACTCTTGATTTTCCAATGGCGGCAGGTATTTTTATGACGAATTCTGATAGAAAATTTAATTTTAAGACTAATTTATTCCGAGACATCTTTTGATCTGACGCACCGTTTGCGCATAAAACGCAAAAAACTGAAAAATATCGCCCTTTTGTAGACAAATTCCTATTTATCACTGAAACCAAGCCTTGTAGGTAAAAACACACCAATGTAAACGTTGTAGCCTATTACTTTTCCATTCAGATGATACCAAGATCAAAGTTGTAGATTAAATATTTAACGGGGTATTATGAATGAAAACAAAAGCAATTTTTTTTTTTTAGTTTAATGATATAATTTCATATGGAAAAATAAATTTATTCTGTTCTGTTTTATAATAATTATTATATACTTTTTAATAAAGTAAATAAGTACTTTTTTTTTATTGTTTATGTCACCTACTTTTTTTTCTATTCATATCGATTTTCTGAATTGTTACTTTTTAAAACTTTTAAGGTACATTTTTCATTCATAACATCCCGTTAAATATTAAAACCTTAAAGGTAATATCCCGTTACTTACAACTTCGATCTTGGTATCACCTGAAAGGAAAATTAATAGGCTACAACGTTTGTATCGAGGTGTTTTTACGTAAAAGGCTTGGTTTCAGTGATAAATAGGAATTTGTCTACAAAAGGGCGATATTTTTCAGTTTTTTGCGTTTTACGCGCAAACGGTGCGTCGGATCAAAAGATGTCTCGGAATAAATTAGTCTTAAAATAAAATTTTCTATCAGAATTCGTCATAAAAATACCTGCCGCCATTGGTAAATCAAGAGTTAGATGTGCTGGAGAAAAACTGGAGAATGTTACAAAGTAAACTAAACCTTCAAAAGTAACCTCATGCAGCATAACTAAGACCTACCAAGTTTCATTTCGAAATTCCAACAACTCTAGGAGGAAAAGGGGGTGGACACATATACTGGGACACCCTGTATAGGACAAATATTTAACTACCTGAAGAAGACTAACTTATATGACAAATTATAACCTGACCTCTATAACTAAATTGGCAAGAACACATAAAAATGTAAAAATTAGAGAGAAAAGGTTCATTTATATGCAGAAAAGATATTACGAATTCCATTAAAATAAAAATTATACTTACATTTACTACCAACTTGCGGCCAAAACACTAACCAAATAATAAAAACTTATTGCCAGACCCACAAACCATTATAATAAAACCTCTACTAATACCACACATAAAACAAATTTGACATTTTAATATGATTATATATATTTGTTAATTCAATATTTGATTAAAGTTGAATCCCCTAGCCACGACAACTTATTAAATAATAAATAAATAATTCATTTTTTTTTAAAGACATATTTTATAAAATGACATTATAATAAACCACTAATAGAATGAAGTAACTGGAAGGGCTATATCTATTGTTCATAGCAAAGTCAATGTATTGTATTTTATAAAATGACATTATAATAAATCACTAATAGAATGAAGTAACTGGAAGGGCTATATCTATTGTTCATAGCAAAGTCAATGTATTGTATTTTATAAAATGACATTATAATAAATCACTAATAGAATGAAGTAACTGGAAGGGCTATATCTATTGTTCATAGCAAAGTCAATGTATTGTATTTTATAAAATGACATTATAATAAATCACTAATAGAATGAAGTAACTGGAAGGGCTATATCTATTGTTCATAGCAAAGTCAATGTATTGTATTTTATAAAATGACATTATAATAAATCACTAATAGAATGAAGTAACTGGAAGGGCTATATCTATTGTTCATAGCAAAGTCAATGTATTGTATTTTATAAAATGACATTATAATAAATCACTAACAGAATGAAGTAACTGGAAGGGCTATATCTATTGTTCATATCAAAGTCAATGTATTGTATTTTATAAAATGACATTATAATAAATCACTAATAGAATGAAGTAACTGGAAGGGCTATATCTATTGTTCATAGCAAAGTCAATGTATTGTATTTTATAAAATGACATTATAATAAATCACTAACAGAATGAAGTAACTGGAAGGGCTATATCTATTGTTCATATCAAAGTCAATGTATTGTATTTTATAAAATGACATTATAATAAATCACTAATAGAATGAAGTAACTGGAAGGGCTATATCTATTGTTCATAGCAAAGTCAATGTATTGTATTTTATAAAATGACATTATAATAAATCACTAATAGAATGAAGTAACTGGAAGGGCTATATCTATTGTTCATATCAAAGTCAATGTATTGTTTTTTATAAAATGACATTATAATAAATCACTAATAAAATGAAGTAACTGGAAGGGCTATATCTATTGTTCATAGCAAAGTCAATGTATTGTATTTTATAAAATGACATTATAATAAATCACTAATAGAATGAAGTAACTGGAAGGGCTATATCTATTGTTCATAGCAAAGTCAATGTATTGTATTTTATAAAATGACATTATAATAAATCACTAATAGAATGAAGTAACTGGAAGGGCTATATCTATTGTTCATATCAAAGTCAATGTATTGTATTTTATAAAATGACATTATAATAAATCACTAATAGAATGAAGTAACTGGAAGGGCTATATCTATTGTTCATAGCAAAGTCAATGTATTGTATTTTATAAAATGACATTATAATAAATCACTAATAGAATGAAGTAACTGGAAGGGCTATATCTATTGTTCATATCAAAGTCAATGTATTGTATTTTATAAAATGACATTATAATAAATCACTAATAGAATGAAGTAACTGGAAGGGCTATATCTATTGTTCATATCAAAGTCAATGTATTGTATTTTATAAAATGACATTTATAATAAATCACTAACAGAATGAAGTAACTGGAAGGGCTATATCTATTGTTCATATCAAAGTCAATGTATTGTATTTTATAAAATGACATTATAATAAATCACTAATAGAATGAAGTAACTGGAAGGGCTATATCTATTGTTCATAGCAAAGTCAATGTATTGTATTTTATAAAATGACATTATAATAAATCACTAATAGAATGAAGTAACTGGAAGGGCTATATCTATTGTTCATATCAAAGTCAATGTATTGTTTTTTATAAAATGACATTATAATAAATCACTAATAAAATGAAGTAACTGGAAGGGCTATATCTATTGTTCATAGCAAAGTCAATGTATTGTATTTTATAAAATGACATTATAATAAATCACTAATAGAATGAAGTAACTGGAAGGGCTATATCTATTGTTCATAGCAAAGTCAATGTATTGTATTTTATAAAATGACATTATAATAAATCACTAATAGAATGAAGTAACTGGAAGGGCTATATCTATTGTTCATAGCAAAGTCAATGTATTGTATTTTATAAAATGACATTATAATAAATCACTAATAGAATGAAGTAACTGGAAGGGCTATATCTATTGTTCATAGCAAAGTCAATGTATTGTATTTTATAAAATGACGTTATATTAAATCACTAATAGAATGAAGTAACTAGAAGGGCTATATCTATTGTTCATAGCAAAGTCAATGTATTGTATTTTATAAAATGACATTATAATAAATCACTAATAGAATGAAGTAACTGGAAGGGCTATATCTATTGTTCATAGCAAAGTCAATGTATTGTATTTTATAAAATGACATTATAATAAATCACTAATAGAATGAATTAACTGGAAGGGCTATATCTATTGTTCATAGCAAAGTCAATGTATTGTATTTTATAAAATGACATTATAATAAATCACTAATAGAATGAAGTAACTGGAAGGGCTATATCTATTGTTCATAGCAAAGTCAATGTACTGTATTTTATAAAATGACATTATAATAAATCACTAATAGAATGAAGTAACTAGAAGGGCTATATCTATTGTTCATAGCAAAGTCAATGTATTGTATTTTATAAAATGACATTATAATAAATCACTAATAGAATGAAGTAACTGGAAGGGCTATATCTATTGTTCATAGCAAAGTCAATGCATTGTATTTTATAAAATGACATTATAATAAATCACTAATAGAATGAAGTAACTAGAAGGGCTATATCTATTGTTCATAGCAAAGTCAATGCATTGTATTTTATAAAATGACATTATAATAAATCACTAATAGAATGAAGTAACTAGAAGGGCTATATCTATTGTTCATAGCAAAGTCAATGTATTGTATTTTATAAAATGACATTATAATAAATCACTAATAGAATGAAGTAACTAGAAGGGCTATATCTATTGTTCATAGCAAAGTCAATGTATTGTATTTTATAAAATGACATTATAATAAATCACTAATAGAATGAAGTAACTAGAAGGGCTATATCTATTGTTCATAGCAAAGTCAATGTATTGTATTTTATAAAATGACATTATAATAAATCACTAATAGAATGAAGTAACTAGAAGGGCTATATCTATTGTTCATATCAAAGTCAATGTATTGTTTTTTATAAAATGACATTATAATAAATCACTAATAGAATGAAGTAACTGGAAGGGCTATATCTATTGTTCATAGCAAAGTCAATGTATTGTATTTTATAAAATGACATTATAATAAATCACTAATAGAATGAAGTAACTAGAAGGGCTATATCTATTGTTCATAGCAAAGTCAATGTATTGTATTTTGGCAATGTTTCAGTCCTCCACTCATGTCAATATTTAATGAATTGTAAGTGTCTGTCAAAGTACGGATTATCGCGATATTTTTTTTTTTATTTTTTTTTTTTATTTATAATTTATTTATGAGCACCCCGTATTGAAAGCGTTTCGCCCAGATACACATATAAAATGGAAATACATAATAATTATAAATCCGTAGTAATTAACATCTTATATAATAATTATAAATCCTTAATAATTAACATTTTACATAATTATAAATCCAATTACATTATTGGGCGTATAAATCTAATTATACAATTAAGTTTGTGCATAACATACATCTAAAAGTAAAATTAACTTGTAATAAACAATGCATTTTTAAGAAAAACTTATAATTATAAAGGAAACTTAGAGAATAGTTCCTATGTACAATATGACTATACATAATCACAACAGTTTCTATTTAGAATATAGGTTCTATGCATAATATGACTATACATAAGAACAATAGCCCCATGTCCAATCATAGTTACACAAGAAGGATTCTATGTAAAATAATGATGAATAAATGAATATATCACGTCATGAGTGATGTTTATTTAAAAAAAAAACAAAAAAAAAAAAAAACAACTTTCAACGACGATGTTAAAAACACAGTGTGGGTCGTCTAGACAATCAAAGGCAGGATGAAATATAATTAAGAAAATTAAGTGGTTGTTGTAATACATACTACACCCACATGTTAACTATTTGGGAAGTTTGGTCTGGGGTTAAATTTTGTTAAAAATATTGTTATCTTTAAGAAAGGTAAGTATAGCGTTGATATGGTGACTGCTATCACGGAGTAGTTCGTTCATGTCTCGTGGAATTTCCAAGTCTTGTCTCAAATTACAGTCTGTTAGTATATGTTGAACTGTGAGGTCTTTGTTACAGATTTGGCACAGTGGTTTATCAGACTTTGTCATAAGGTATTCATGAGTTATACGTGTGTGGCCTATCCTTAGTCTGGCCAACACTACTTCTTCTCGCCTTGAATCCCTGTATGACGAAGCCTAGTCACTTACGGTCTGTTTAATTTGTCGAAGTTTGTTTTCTGTTATGCTCGTCCAGTTCAGTTGCCATTTGTCTTTTATGTTGTTTTTATTTTTACGTGAAACTTCTTTGTGGTACAATTTAAGTTGGCCATATGTTGGTCCCTCCGTCACAAGTTTTGCTTGTAAGTCAGCAGCCGTGCTTTGTCCTAAGTCTTTGTGTCCTGGCAGCCACCATAGTGTGATGTGCTTTCCAAATGTATGTAAATTGTGAATTTGCTCTATAATTTCTATGCATGTAGGATGTGTTGTGTACATGTTCTGTAAACACTGGAGCGAACTCATCACTTATCGCGATAAACTCTTTCAATAAAATTGCCGAGATTGTCCTGAAAAGAGCTGTCAATCAATCGAGTGGTGTCAATATGGTTTCCTTTTTGATTATTCATCATATTAGTCTTTCTTTTTTATCGGTATACATATTACTTTAAATAGATGATTCAATTTAATTCAATTATTTATTGAGAGTACACAACAAAGGCTATTTACTCTTAAAATCAATGTGCGAACAAAGCTAGAATGTTAAAATACAAAGCTAAATGAAAAAGACAACACAAAAAGATACTCTAGTAGCTGAAAAGATTTATCATTGTTTAAGAAAACAAAATAAAATAATAATTATAAAGGTAAATAAATTATAAAAAAATATATAAATAAATACAAAATAAATAATTTATAGGGAGGATTTCTAAAAACGTTGGAACTTATTTTTATGTTTTAAATATTTTAGAATATCATCAATGTGTGTACTGTCCTGTTTAAGCAATTCGTGTAAGTCTGTAGGTAAGTCAATGTCTTCCCTTTCCCTGCAGTCTGTAAGTATGTGTTTGATTGTTAAAGGAACGTTGCAAAGTGTACGAATCGGTTTGTCCTGTCTTGTCATCAAATACGAATGTGTCAAGTGTGAATGTCCAATTCTTAGTCTAGTAAGCACGACTTCTTCACGCCTCGAGTTCCTAATACTGGAACTCCAGGCTCCTATTGTCGGCTTAATCTCTCGTAACTTGTTGTCTTGTGTGTATGTCCAGTCAGTTTTCCACTTGTTCATTATGTGTTTTTTATTAAATTGTTTATGTCATGTCTAGTCATCTGATTAATGTCTTCAGTTGTTCGTCTTGTAGCTAATTTTGCCTCATTGTCTACGTCCGTACTTCTTGGTATGTTGTCATGTCCAGGTATCCATACAAAAGTTACATGAATGTTTCTGTCCTGTAGATCGTAAAGTTGTGATAGTATTTGTGTAATCAATGGATGTGTACTGTACATGTCAGATAAGGAATGAAGTGAGCTGAGAGAATCTGTAAAAATAATGCAGTGTCTGTTAGTATGTCTAATATTTGAAAGGGCCAAAAGAATTCCGTTAAGTTCTGCTGTGAATGTGCTGGTGTCATTTGGTAATTTTGAGTGGTATGTTGTGTTGTCAATGAGTGCTGCAGATGCTGTCCCGTGTAGTGTTTTGGATCCGACAGTGAAAATGTAGAGGGCTTCAGGATTCTTAGATACTATTTTGTAAAAATGATATTTGTAGAAATGAGTTGATGTGGGATTGTGTTTCTTATATTTTGATAATTTTGTAATTATACTAAATTTTGTAATTCTCCAAGGCGGGTGTGGGAGTTCATTACAAAACAATGGTATTTGAAGAATAGTTGAGTTAGGTGAATAGTTCAGAATTCTTTTATTCAAAGGCTCTTGCTTGACTCGATAAGGCCTTGTGTTATCTTCAATTATAGATTTTATACAAGGCTTATTCAGGGCTTTGAGATTTATGAATTGTTTTAAGGAGAGGAATTGACGTCTATACTCTAGTGGAGGTTCATTAGCTTCAACATATAGGCTTTTGCATGGGCTTGATCTAAATGCACCTGTTGCTAGTCGTATGCCGGTGTTGTGTATTGTGTCCAAAAAAAAAAAAATAGATGATTCAACTGAATTATTAAGACATTGTGTTTAATTTAAAACAGAATTCTATGAAATGAGTATAACTTAAAGATATGTGGAACCTTCCAACATTTATGATTACTGAGACGTTTTGGACTTCATTGTCCTTCAGTGATAAATTCTGTTATTTCACATATTTTCTGAAATATCAGTCATAGTCCAGTATATAGGGTCTTCAAAAGGGGGTCGAACTAATATTAATTCCCCCACAAGATTTTTTTTTTCAGATATCCTTAGATATGGTGTGAGTATGCTGAAACAAATTTTTTCAACTCGAAAGCCGGGGGAGAACTTTTGTCAGGTGAAAAACCGCGAAAGTTTAGCACATTTTTCAGTTTTTCTTAATAAATTTAAAACCCGTTGATGTTGGATAAAAAAAAAAATTCAATAGGGAGTAAAGAACATTAAATTCTGCTTCAAACGAACACTTTTTTTCCAATTTTGCGAAAAACTGTGGTAAGCCTACATTTAACGAATTACAGCATGGATTCATCAATTTTTTATTGACATCCCCTCTCTAAAAGTTTAAAAGCATCAATAACAGATTCCAAAAAGCACAAAAACGTATAAATTTCAGCAATATTAAAATTTTTAAATCACTATTGAACCAAAATGAGAATTAGTGACATTTTCATTTGATCGCATTTCGGAAAATATTGGTTCCTATTAGCCACGATTTACACCCGATTCGATTCTAAATGTATCAAACAACAGTGTATGCGGTATGTTGAGGGGAAAGGGGGGAACCCTAAGAAATTTAGACTGATACCTGTGTCCAATGTTTATCACTGTACTTCTATGTTTCTTCAGTGAAGCAACAAAATTAGAATCATATTACATTGAAAATGGCTGAATTTGAAGTAAATAGTAAATTAAAAGCCTGAAAATACATTTATTCACTCACACGACATTTATTCAGTGAGATAATGTTAAGCTAATGGAACTGTATTCTGTTTTTATTCCTTTTGAGGGCCCAGGTTGAGGCTCATCGTCAGATGAAGTATCTTCTATCACATTATTATAAAACAGCATTGAATTCTGCGTCAAATGAGATGGTCAAAGTCCAAATTCGGCTACGTAAAGTAGCCGCAATTGCTAGCCAATTTTTTTTTTCCAATTTTGGGAAAAACTATAGTGAGCCCTGAATGTAGCAATAAGCTACGAACCATAAAGGATACGACAAGAAAATGGGATAGCTCAAAACGTGCTAACAGGAGGGAAGAAGTGGTTCTTACCCGCCTGAGAATTGGGCACACAAATTTGACCCATTCCTACATAATAAAAAAAGAACCACCCCCAGCTGCCATATCCAACTATCGGTCCAACATATCATCGAAGACTGCCCAGCATACCGAACTCTATTCCACTCCAATGGTCTTCGTAGACGGGTAAATGACTGTCTTTGAAATAATCCAACAACCTTGGATAATGCTATTAGTACTTTAAGGGAAACAGACCTATTCAAAAAAATTTAATAAAAAAAAAAAAAAAAAAAAAAAATATATATATATATATATATATATATATATACATATATTTATTTATCTATCAGATGTAGTATATATTTATATATGTGTGTGTGTGCCTATTTATTTATAAACTACTCGTAATTGTTATTTCAATATAATATATTATCATGTAACATGAAATTATTATTGTATTGTTATATATATGTTTATTTATCTATATATGCGTGAGTGAACTAGTCAATCATATTTATATTTCTGTGATAATGCTAATAGTAATATATAAAAAAAAGTATACAAATAAAGGAAAATAATATATAGGTATATTAAAAAAAAAAAAAAAAAAAAAAAAAAAAAAATTAAATAAATTATATATATATATATATATATATATATATATATATATATATATTACTTCTACTATTTATTGATGTTTAGTATTTATTTACAAACGGCTACAGTAATTTTAATATAACGTTATTTAACATGAAACATAATTGTAGAGTTATAAGAACTGTCTTTGAGTGTAGCTATATATATATTTTAGTTGTTATTCATATTTATTGAGGGGGGAAAATGGAAAAACATATATTTAGGATAACTAAATTTCTATAAAGAGGGCGTAAGAACCGAAAAGTTACTCGCCCTAAAACCCGATCCTAATCCTAATCCTATAGTGAGCCCAATTTTAACGAGTTACAACATGGATTAATCAATTCTTTTGATATCCCCTCTCCCTAAAAGTTGAAGAGGGCCAATAACTGAATCCAAAAAGCACAAAAACTTATAAATTTGACCAATTTTAAAATTTGTGAAACACTATTTTTCGAAAAATTGGAAAAAAAGTGTTGTTTTTTGGCTAGCGATTGCGGCACTTTTACCTGGCCAAATTTGGACTTCGACCAGTTCGTTTGAAACAGAATTTAATGTTCTTTACTCCCTATATGAAGTTTTTTTTATCCAAACTCAACGGTTTTTAAATTAATGAAAAAAAAAATGCTAAAAGTCGCCGTTTTTCGCCTGCCAAAAGTTCTCTCCCTGGCTTGGAAAAATTGGGTTCAGCATACTCACACCATGTCTAAGGATACAAGAAAAAAAAATCTTGTAGGGAAATTAATGTTAGCTCAAACCGCTCCATCTATTGGGCTATTATGAATTATCATAAAATGTTAACTTTTATGTAGGAATATTGAGATAGCGTGATAATATAATTTATTAAAGTTAATCAACAATTGTAATAAAAATAAAGATAATGTCAAATCATACTTTCCGATTTTAATATTATCTGTTATTTTGAATAAAAATTTAGATTATGTTCATTGATTTATAATTTCATAGTGTTAGTATGTTTTATCATAACATAGAGCTTCTCGCTAATTCGTACCTAACATTGTACAAAGTATGTGAAAGTTCAGAATATATGCTTAAAGGAGGACAATAAGGTCCGAACATGTTATAGAATTATAAAATATAATAATTCATAGTTTTCCAGTATCTTCATTTATTTTTATTTTTTATTAATTTATTCATTTTGTCTCTATCCTTTAGGATCATTGGGGATTGAAAGGCAAGAAAATAAATAAAGCATATATGATAATAAACATGAAAATAAACTCGGCGGATCGGATGCGATGATTCTATTGGGACGGGTGGGTGGTTTTTAAGGTACAGTAGGACCTCCATTATCCGGGACTCCATTATCCGGGATTCCAATTAACCGGGGTCTCGATGGGGGAATTTTTATTTTTATTCCTTCTTTAAATATTATGTACATACGAACATATTTATTGCATTATTTTTATTTTTATCAACTAAAGCATTTGATTTCATAATTATGTTTTAAATATTTGTATGTATGTAATGACGATTATGTACAAATAAATATGAATTTAAATTAATTACATACATTATAAACTAAAGAATGTAAAAACAGGGCTGTTTTAGGAAGAATGTGATGATTCCATATTTCTGGAAGCATCTTATTTCATATTCTTGGAACTGAAATGTTTTCACATCTTTCTATGAATCCCCTACTGGGCTGTTAGCCTACCAAGGAAATATTACCTCAGTTGGGCTTTAACTCTTCACTCGAGTACATACGAATCCAGATTTCAGCAGAATTATCTTGTTACGGGCGATCAGAATAGGTATAAGAAAATAATTCTGTATCAAAAAACGACAAAAAATTACTGACTTTCTTGACAAAAAAATTTAATTTGAACTTGTGTTTATTTTTGCACTTATACAAATTATTAATTAATAAAACGTTTACATACACATTTCTCAATGCAAATAAGAAAGTTTACAGGACATCTTGTACACAGTCTTTCTTTAAAACCTTATTATCCAGCACATTTAGTCAATAAAATATTGTGTTTCGATTATCCGGGGTTTTCGATTATCCGTGGACCACCCTCCCCGTCATTACCTCGGATAATGGAGGTCCTACTGTACCTCCATCCAATCCCTCAACACAAGATGCTCCTCCCTCCCAGTACCTTCCTAGGTCGGTCCCGTCTACACCCTGTAATTGCAGGTCAGAGCACTTGGGAAGTGGATACAGCGTTGGCGTTCCAATGGGACCATTGCGCCTGATCCCGTCACAAATATTGAAGTTTGTGCATTTTCCTAAAACTATTTTATTTTTCGCATTATTTAGGTAATTTCGACAGTACTTGCAAAGCCGTTCTCTGATATAATGGGAATACATCTTTTCTCTCAGAGTGAACCAGAAGGAGATGATACTCAAGGGGATAAAAATAGGGAAAAATATAGTTAAATGCTGCCAACCACACGTTTCATTATTCAGTAGCCTGTGGTACTCATACTCTGATTCCTGGATGTATGTTGTTGCAAAGCAGAGAGAAGTAAAGCTAGATAAGAGAGACATGCGAAGGTTTATCCGAGATTAACGACTTGACACACAGATGAGACGTCGAGTTTGTTGAGGAGGAAAAGTTTCTGAGTGATAGCGGGGAAACAAATCTTAGATTCGCAAGGAAGATTCTTGTTTTATCTTTATACTGGGAAACCCCGCCTCTACTCACTCACTCTCTCTCTCTCTCTCTCTCTCTCTCTCTCTCTCTCTCTCTCTCTCTCTCTCTCTCTCTCTCTCTCTCTCTCTCACTCTCTCTCTCTCTCTAATGGGCTAATACCCCCCCCCCCCCTTATATAAGGCCCTTTTATAAGACCGTTCTATATTTTCTATCAATGAATAGTACCTCCCCTTGTGTGAGTATGTGCATTTGTGCGGTGTAAGTTTTTTTTATTGCAATAGTATTAAATGATTGTTTCAGTAAATGGGAAGTAACTATGTATTAATTGCATGAAAGTCGAGCAGGTGGAGTGAGTATGTTTCGTTTCGAGAGCCAGACTTCTGTTCATAGCAAAGCCTAAAATGTAGGTTCTCATCTTGATTTGAGTAAGTATTTACCTTTATTACAAATTTCCAAAAATAATATTAACTGATTCTATTCCTGGCTTTAAAAATGACATTGGGGATAAGAACTCTATGTAAACACTATTGGCTGAAGCAGTTCCTGAAATTTGCACTTTCTGATCATTAGGAAGTCTCAATCATCTCATCTGATCATTAGGAATGTTCAAGGGTTGTCCGCATTTCGTCGGTGCTTTCTTATACCTCCGTGAGCTGTCCGACAGTGCCGTGAGTTCCGTCTCCTAAAGTGCAATTGTTATCCAATCACAGTCTGCATGCATTCTTGAACATGTTATGTCTTCCTAACGTGCTATTGTTATCCAATCACAGTCTGCATGCATTCTTGAACATGTTATGTCTTCCTAACATGCTATTGTTATCCAATCACAGTCTGCATGCATTCTTGTACATGTTATGTCTTCCTAACATGCTATTGTTATCCAATCACAGTCTGCATGCATTCTTGAACATGTTATGTCTTCCTAACATGCTATTGTTATCCAATCACAGTCTGCATGCATTCTTGAACATGTTATGTCTTCCTAACATGCTATTGTTATCCAATCACAGTCTGCATGCATTCTTGAACATGTTATGTCTTCCTAACATGCTATTGTTATCCAATCACAGTCTGCATGCATTCTTGAACATGTTATGTCTTCCTAACGTGCTATTGTTATCCAATCACAGTCTGCATGCATTCTTGTACATGTTATGTCTTCCTAACGCTCCCTCTTCAAGACGAATCATTGACGACTCCCTTGCTGTTCTGTTTACTCTTCGGGAAGGGACGTCAGGAAAGATAACTAGATACAGCGTGCATAAATAACATTCTCTTCTCGATAAACGAGAAAGCCCATTCTACTTCATAAGTTCAGCATGGAGGTAATACTTGTTTACTTTCTTGGAAGAAGGGTGCTGGCCCCCAGGGATAAGAGCTTTCCTTCATTTGAAGTGGGTGGGGTAAGGAGCGGAATTACATAACAGAGATGCTGAAGAGGAGATACACTGCTTAAGAGGAACGAAATAAGGAGCCATACTGTCTAGTTTTAGGAACTGATCAGCCTTATCAGAGGTTTGGAAAATACGATTCTTAATGGTAAATCTAATACAAAATCTTAATACTTTCAAGAGATTATCTATTCGACCTTGCAGAGGTAAAAAAAAAATAGTTTAGTATCTAGCGTTTTTAATGCTAAGTTACACGTGCCGATTCAGAGCTTCGTTGAAATGTGAAGGACGATCTTCCAATTAGTAGTATCAACTTCGAACTAAAATTCCAATAACATTTTAATTGGGTTCTCCCGTGGTCTAGTGGCTAGCGCGCTAGATTCATAAGCGGGAGATGGTGGGTTCGATCACCACCGGCGGCAGGAATTTTCTCATCTCAGGGCTCGCTGAAAACGCTGTACCCTGGACGTCGGCGCTAATGGCCAAGATTTGTCGATTCGCCGTAAAACAAAAAAAGTCCGTCACACAAGAGCTGCATAACTAAGCACTTTCCTCAGAATTTGGGTAGTGTAGACTGCTTTCCAGAACAATTTGCTTAAAATATCCTACATCAATAAAATAAAAACATGAATAGTTCTCTTTTAAATTTGTAATGAGTAACTTCAATTATTAATTTGCTTCCAGAGTTATGTTTACACATGGTACCTACTACACTACTTAATAAATACTAAAAACATCATATTTTCGTCTTTTGAACTAACGCAGGAACAGGGAGGATACAGTCCCTCGAGTGGTAGAAAGCGCTCCTTGCGGCGGCTTTGTGAACCTACGTCTGGCGGGCTTTTCTATTGATACATATTACAAATTAAACCCCCGCTTTCCGATTGACCGATTCAGCTCATTTTAACAACACTTCTTTCTCATGAGTTACCCACGACGTATACCGCGTTTCGTTACAATACAGCAGAAATTACGACCGGCATGAGTATATTAGGAATTTGGGTCCGGAGTAACCCCTCCCCCTTCTAATGAACCGATTTAGTTTATTTTTACAACACGTATTTACGTGTAGATTACCACTACGAATACCGAGTTTCGTCTCTCTCTCTCTCACACACACACACACACACACACACACACATACACACACACTTAATCTCTTTTTCTCTCATGCTTGCAGTTATTTTATAGGTTCATTGGCGAGGAAAAAAAGAAAATAATTGGTTATGAGAAACATTGGTATAGTGTTTCCAAGGGCGAGCGTTGAAAAAGATGATGGAGGAATTTCCGCTTAGATTACAAGCGGTTTCCTTTTGTCGTGCATAAAATCTTACTTCTCTTTGAAATTTCACCGTATATATTTGACGAATTATCAAAACGTATCAATATATGCTATATTAATTTAATAATAACAGTAGGGGTATTGAGGTAAACTAAACTAAGATGACGTAGTTCCTACGAGTCGGACATTTTTCATGATTGATTCATTGTATAACTGCATTGATATGTAATAATTTTACTACATGAGTCACGTTGCTTAGCGATTGCTATGAAGAAATAAAATAACCTGAAAACCTTTCTCTAATTTTAAATTTTAGTATGCTCATCAATCTTAGTTTGTTTTTTTTTTTTCAGCATGTATTCCATATTACTTATATAACACTAGCTCTTACCCGGCGTGCCATGCTACACCTACTTTCTGCATATAGAAAAGGCTAAATAAATTAGAAACCAAATAAGTATTATTAAAATCTAATAACACGAATTTGTAACTATTTCGAACCCGTGACCTCCCAACTCTGAGTCCTAGACGACTTTGAGATGAACTATAACACCCCCCGTATCAAGACATACATGTATGCCAAGTTTGGTAAAATCGGTCTAACGGTGTGGATTTTTATTTAAAAAAACAACAACATATAGACAGCAGCTGGTAGACTTTTTGACCTGGCCTATGACAATCCCCTGATCAAGACCAACCTGTGTGCCCAGTTTGATCAAAATCCGTCAAACGGTATGGGTTTGTATAAAGAACAAACATACAGACAGACAGCTGGTAGACGTTTTTGACTTAGCCTACGACTCTCCCCAGATTAAGATCTACATGTGTACCGAGTTTCGTCAAAATCGGACGAACGATGTGGATTTGTATAAGGGACAAACATACAGACAGACAGCTGGTAGATTTGTTTGACCTAGCATAGGAGATTTCTCGTAGCAAGAGCTACCATTATTCCAAGTTTGGTCAAAATCGGTCAAACGGTGTGGATTTGTATAAGGAACAAACAAACAGAAAAACAGACAGACACGTGATTTTTATATATATAGACTAGCACACAAAACAAAAAAAAACCGTTCTCTGTTTTTATCGACATCATACATATATTTTTATGTATTTCGACAGGCTTAATCCGAATCCGAAATCAGTTTGACCCCAGCACGTCAGGTTCAGGGGCATTTGAAGGTCACATTTCGAATAAAGTTGTTTAAGAAGAAATAACTGGAGCTTCCAAGTTTCTGAGGGTCAATGAATTCGAATCCAGTGTCCGTTTCACCCCAGCACGTCAGGTTGAAGGTCACATTTCGAAAAAAGTCGTTTAACCCTCCGTCGACCACGTGAGAGAGAGTTACACCGTCACCCACGTGGGTTCTACCAGGACCCCAATTACATTTATGGTGGTAACGTGCTAATAGTCCATAAGAATAGTGTCAGTGGAGATACCCTCCAATTATGGAGTCTCAGGTTCCAAAATTGTGGTTGTAGGATTTGAAATTGCATTACAGAAAGCCAATAGCAGAGGCAAATGGAATCTTTTCGTCAGATTGTAAAATTCGACTAATTCAGTTTTATCTTGCTACTGGATACTACCATGATGCAAAATAATTAAATTGGAAAAATAAAATACATGTAAACATAAAAAAAACATATCATGGAAGCCCACGTGGGATCCGCTCAGACCCCAAAGCCGTTTTTAAAAAAAAAATAATCAATTTGAGAGGAAGACTATCCTTTATGAGCGATTTGACACTGCCGATATCCGGAACACTACTGATTAGGAAGCTAATCGAAGAACAGGAAGGAAGATATACAGGTGGCTATAATGGAGGGGGGAAATAGTGTGCGTGGAGTCCGCCCAGACCCCACCTGGTCGAGGGAGGGTTAAGAAGAATATAACTAGAACTTCTACGGTTTTGAGGGTCAATGAATTCGAATACAGTGTCCGTTTCACGCCAGCACGTCAGGTTGAAGGCCACATTTTGAGAAAGTCATTTAACATAAGCTGACTAATGGGCGTCTATTGATACTAGCCCGCAAAACAAATGGACCCCTCGCTTACGGGCTGTCCCTCCTGAAGGGCACTTCCGATAATGAACTTCCGGTTAGTTTTTTTGTTGTATTACTATTAAAATTATCACACATGATTAAAAAAAATGTCTACTTGAAAAATTCAAACAAAAAATGCACCCGATACTGAGGTATTTTCAAAAAATTACTTGCATGGTTTTGAGGGTCATTGAATTTCAATCCGGGGTCTCCTTCACCCCATCGGCGCAAAATCAAGGTTATTTCACGCACAAATACGTTTATATTGCACAAATTCTCTCACAATACAATTTTAAACATGTCCCGTCTAGAACATTAGCGGATATTGGATAGCGCCGTATGAATGCCGTGTATCAGGGGGTGGGGGAGTAGTTTAAGGGCAGAAAACTGCTTGGTCATCTCCGCCCTTGTTGCGTTTAATTGTGCAAGATTAATGTTAGGTTGGAGAGTGTTTTCAGTATTGTGTGTTTGAGATAGAGTTGTGTTACTAAAGTTGTATTTGTGAGAATATAAGTTTGGAAAAAAATATAAATTATTGTTGTTACAAAATTGCATGGATATAAGAACCAGATTCACACACATTTAAATATATATATATATATATATATATATATATATATATATATATATATATATATATATATATAGTGCAAAGTATATATATATAAATACAGTACAAATAATAAAAAATATATATAATGTAAACATATATTTTGTTTTATTTTATTTTTTTTATTCATTTTATTGTTTTTTTATTATTATTTTTTATTATATTTTATTATTTTTTTATTGTTTTTTTTTTATTTTATATTTTTTTAAAAATATTTTCTTCTTCTTTTTCCTTTTCTTTTTTTTTCCTTCTTTTGTTTAACCTGTTTTGTATATATATTTTTATTTATTTTTTTTCCTCATTTATTTATTTTGATATGTACTAGCGATTACACTGTATTTCTCAAGGACCATCGACTTTATTACATACTAAAACTAACAACTTTCTTATATTATACTAATGCTTACTATTACTATTATACTAATACTTACTATTACTATTATTTATTATTATTGTTTTTATATAAAAAAAAAAAATAAAAAAATTCTCATACATATACACACATACCTACAAATATTTATCAATTAATTAATATTATATATTTTATAGTAAAAGATATAGCTGTGCCTTTTTTAAAAATTCCACAACAACATCAACTGCTTCACAATCGCCCCGCAGAGCTCCCGCCAAATTTCTTGGTATTCCCAGCTGTTGAAGCAGCAGCCTGTAGCGAGAGCAGTCTTCGAATATATGTTTTACTTTACGGCTGATTGCATCTTCCACAGGCTGGTGGGATTCCTCTAGACATCAAGTAGCCGTGAGTCAGTCTGGAGTGGTCCATTGCCGTGTATCAGCAATGGACTCAAGATTATTATTTCTTCTTCGAATCAGGAAACCCTTATCACTAAGGGGTATGAAAAATAGTTTACATCCGATTCTCACACCTACTGAATATACACAACAAATTTCATTATATTCGGTCAAGCCGTTTTGGTGGAGTTTGGTCACAAACACTGTGGCACAAGAATTTTATATATATATATATATATATATATATATATATATATATATATATATATATATATATAAAGGACAAAATTAAACCTACAAGGAAAAAAAACAATGTATAAAAAATTCGATGTAATGATTGCAACGCGTGCTGTATTGGGGAATCGGCACAGCTATTACAAAAACGAATTGTACAACATGTCAAAAGCATAGACACGAACGAGAACAGGACAACATTGACGGAACATACAATAACTAAAAAACAAAATTTTAATTTTAATGACGTTCATATTTTTAATAAAGAAGGAAACACATTGAAAAGAAAAATTAAAGAAGATATTTATATAATTAAAAAATCAAAAACAGCCTTAAATATAAAAACAGATTTAAAAAATGTCCAAATCAAATTTTCCACAGCATTATAGGTTAACCCTTTGAAAGCTGAAATAATCGATAATAGACTGCCATATTGATTAGAACATGACGAGAGAACTTCCTTATAAGGTAAGGCTAAAAATTTAAAGCTATTTCTTAAAAAGTATTTAGGGAAGGGATGAGTTATTGTAAACATGTAGTTTTCATGATTTGTAAAAAGAATAATGTCTGTATAGGAAAGCCCCTGATGAGGTGCGAACAAAGCACGAAACATGTGGGGCAAAGACTTTAAATAATGTAGTTGAACAGAACGAACGGTGTACTAGTTTATGGACCCCCTGCCATAAAATAAGAACAAGTGAAATATATATATATATATATATATATAATATATATATATATATATATATATATATATTATATGTGTGTGTGTGTGTAAGCATTGTTATATTAAAATTGCAAGTATATTACAAGTTAATTGTTATAACTTGTCGGTAAGTATTAGAGTTGCTGCATAATATCTTAGTTTCGAAGAAGGACCGGTGAGGGCGGTGTAAATGTCATAGACGGCTGGTTCTATTCCCGAAATGTAAACACCACCAGCTGTCATATCCAGCAGCCCAACGCTAAAAGCATAGGCGCCGACATAGTGCATTCAGATGCTCTTTCTCACAGCTGATAATACATCTTACATTTGACACTACTCAAAGGCACTCAGCTAAATAGTAACGTACTCGACGTCCTGTTTTAAACGTGTTCGATCTGCCGAGAAGGAAATGTGTTTATTACGTTAGGCAGTGTAATAACCGTTTATGGATACATACCTCCTGATGTGTTTATTACGTTAGGCAGTGTAATAACCGTTTATGGATACATACCTCCTGATGTGTTTATTACGTTAGGCAGTGTAATAACCGTTTATGGATACATACCTCCTGATGTGTTTATTACGTTAGGCAGGGTAATAACCGTTTATGGATACATACCTCCTGATGTGTTTATTACGTTAGGCAGTGTAATAACCGTTTATGGATTCATACCTCCTGATGTGTTTATTACGTTAGGCAGTGTAATAACCGTTTATGGATACATACCTCCTGATGTGTTTATTACGTTAGGCAGTGTAATAACCGTTTATGGATACATACCTCCTGATGTGTTTATTACGTTAGGCAGTGTAATAACCGTTTATGGATACATACCTCCTGATGTGTTTATTACGTTAGGCAGTGTAATAACCGTTTATGGATAAATACCTCCTGATGTGTTTGTGGTAAATTCATTAACCCTCCGTTAGTGGCGCGCACCTGAGAGGTGCATACTTTTTTTATTTTTTGGATCAAGGTTGGCAGCCGTGTTTTGGCGGGCTTTCCGCTTTAGTATCTTCCGGATTTCCGTTTTTCCACCGGCCAGTAGCATTGGCGCCTTTTTGTGAGCTCATCATTGTCAGTGGCTGCCCTCGTCACCTCTCAGGTGCCGCGCCACAACTCACGTAAGTTTTACAGACATGAGATATTTACACTTTTCGTTCTTTATCTTACTATGCTATCATCTATGAGTATGTGGGTGAGTTTATTCGATCTTAGAATAAATGAGAGGAGTAAAAATTGGTCTTCAACTGCTACTTACAGCGCCACTATTTATGTGATTTCTTATCCTTTTTTACATGAATATCATGTAGGATTAGATTAAAGATGGCGTCGTATATACATTTTAGCAACACAGGATCACAGGACGTTGTTATTAACATAAAATATGCTTTAGCGATGTATATGATTCATATGATTTAGCTTAAACTAAAGCGATACAAAAACGTGTCACAAAAAATGCACGATGGACATGTACGAAAAAGCAGACTTCATGTTATACAGTACCGCACATTACAAAGGTTTATCAGGTGGACCTAAAGCAAATTTATGTTCCTGAATTTGAGTAGAAGGCTCTAAACGAAATTAATTATTATTTCATATTCATGATTTTTCATTTCATTTTCATATTTATGCATTCATATTTTGTATACATATTTTATTGACATATTTCATAATTTATATTCATGTTTTATATAATTAGACATGTTTGATGTCTATAGGATAACCTGGTATATAACAAATGTTATATATTTTAACATAAAGTATAGTATGATTCCACTAACAGTACCTAGTAATAGTGTAGTCATAAAAAATAATCCCTTTTTTTTTTTTAAAGAATCAGATATTTGGCACTTATACCAATAACAGCAGAGTGTTTTTAAGTATGACCGGGTTTAGACGTAACAACTCCTACACATAGATTGATTGTTCAATTTAATATTTTATTTCATATTGAACATGACATGATTTTATTTCATCGGAAACGATGGTTTCTTATGTCCCCCGCAAAAATGAAGTGTTGTTTCGTTATCAAGCCTGCAGTTTTCTACTGTTTCCCTCAAATAGCAAAGTAATCACGTTGCTGAGGCACATTTTCCCGCGGGAAATAGGGTTTACACCTGTGAGGTGTAGCCCCACTATGGATGCCCCAAAAAGGGGCGCCACTACTGGAACGTTAAATTATCTTTATTATTAACCCTTTCGTTGCACAGAACGAGTTAACTCGCAGTACCCCAGACGAGTTAACTCGTGGCCCGTACTAGACTCGTATGTACCTTCTCATAATGAAATAATACATTCCATTTTCTCTGCATTTCTAGAATCTCTAATGATTTTTTTCTCTCTTTAATAATTTTTCTCTCTCTTTAATAATTCTTCTCTCTCTTTAATAATTTTTCTCTTAAGATTAATGTAACAAAGGCTTTATATCTGAATTATCTTTTAATTGCTAGTTGTGTTGATTTTATTATTTACGAATAGAGCTTCACCCGGTTCTTTAAATATATATAATTTCTGATTTCATCAAATCTTAGTCATGTATTAATTGAAGTTATGCATTGTGTAAGTTAATGTCTAACAAATAACTATGTAAAGTCCTACAATAAGATTGTTATAAATAATTGTTGGAGGTTGAAGCTGGTCTGCCTCGCCGTCTATTTGCAGGGTCTTACTCAGATTTGTCTCTCCAGCCATATTGTTGCTGTTTATAATTTGCAGTCAACATTTGAATCTTGTTTCGTGCGGTCGGTATAAATAGCCTCTTTAGATATGAGTGAAGATGGGCGATTCTCGTTTTCGGCCTGACGAAGAAATAAGGCAAATGCACCACAGACCAAGATTTTGGAGATATTTCTTCCGATTCATTTCAGCGATAGAAAACTTATTTTAGTTTAGAATAAAATTACAAATACAAACGAAATTTGATATTTTATGTTAATAATTCCAAATATATAACAAGAGCATGCTGAGAGAGCACCGAGCCCTGCGAGTAGTTTCATTCGTCAGCAATGAAAGGGTTAAAGGGTTTCTGAAATGTTCGTACAGAAACAAAATTTAAAACTTTTCTATACAAATTAATTATATTTAATTATACAAATAAGAAAAAATCTCTGTGTGCTTGGCCATCCAGCAACCCAGCCACGAGGCGTGAAGAAATATTAGTCACCAAACTCTGCACAGGTCATATAATGACGATACAGGGCAAACCAACGTACGCCATTTGCAACACAGAACTGACACACATACTAACGGAATGCAAGAAACGAGACGGTACAAACTCTGCACAGGTCATATAATGACGATACAGGGCAAACCAACGTATGCCATTTGCAACACAGAACTGACACACATACTAACGGAATGCAAGAAACGAGACGGTACAAACTCTGCACAGGTCATATAATGACGATACAGGGCAAACCAACGTACGCCATTTGCAACACAGAACTGACACACATACTAACGGAATGCAAGAAACGAGACGGTACAAACTCTGCACAGGTCATATAATGACGATACAGGGCAAACCAACGTATGCCATTTGCAACACAGAACTGACACACATACTAACGGAATGCAAGAAACGAGACGGTACAAACTCTGCACAGGTCATATAATGACGATACAGGGCAAACCAACGTATGCCATTTGCAACACAGAACTGACACACATACTAACGGAATGCAAGAAACGAGACGGTACAAACTCTGCACAAGTCATATAATGACGATACAGGGCAAACCAACGTATGCCATTTGCAACACAGAACTGACACACGTACTAACGGAATGCAAGAAACGAGACGGTACAAACCTACCAAACGTCATGAATGGTCTTTTGACAGATAACAGTCCTCACATTAACACAATTCTCATATACCTTAGACAAACAAAAATGTACAAAAACGTCTAGGATAAACATATATGAGCAACTGCGAAGTGAAATAATATATATATATATATATATATATATATATATATATATATATATATATATATATATATATTTACTACTTTTAAATTTTCAAAATTTTAATTATAATTTCTGTATTTATTTTATACATATGTAAATATTGATTATTAACAATTCATAGATCTATTGAAAGGTTCTACCCTCTAACTAACGTTGAAAACAGAAAATCGCACGTTAGTGAGCTCTTAAGCACAAAGGAATAAAAAACAACAATTTCGTTAAGAGCCTTCTGATCAAAATCCGGAACATAAATATGCTTTCGGTCCACCCGACAAACCTATACTGGGTGTCCCGATTTTAAATGGCAAAATTTCAGGAGCGTGTAGGGGACCAAAAATCTAAGACAAAAAGTCCTTTAGAGATTTGCTCGTTTTTGCTTCGTTTTGGAGAAAATCCCAAGACAAGAGACAAAACAAGTTTTCATTTTTGTACTTACTTATTTAAATTTTCAATGGAAAAAATTGTCGTTGCGAATTATTTGAAGAAACCAATTAATAAAATTCAATCTCTTGATGCTGATATAGTTTTCGTGAACGGTCACCAAGGGTAATGCTTTAGAAGCGGTGCGAGGGTTAGCACGCCGATTCACACATAGAAGAGTGCTTAATTGACGAGTCAACTTTTAATAGACTAAGAGAGAGTGGGTCATTTTATTTATTAACATGTTTTTCTATGTTATTATTATGTTATTACTTCTATGTTATACCTTATACCTTTTATGTTAGTTAAGTTATTAAATGTTGCCCTCTTGCAGAAGCCCTATTATTACATCTATCACTGGCTTGATAAATTGCAGCTAAACACTGTTCTGGTGATATTTGATGCACTTCATCTATGATTCGTTCTCTTAATTGCTCTCTTGCAGAACCCCGATTATTACATCTATCACTGTCTTGATAAATTGCAGCTAAACACTGTTCTGGTGATATTTGATGCACTTCATCTATGATTCGTTCTCTTAATTGCTCTCTTGCAGAACCCCGATTATTACATCTATCACTGTCTTGATAAATTGCAGCTAAACACTGTTCTGGTGATATTTGATGCACTTCATCTATGATTCGTTCTCTTAATTGCTCTCTTGCAGAACCCCGATTATTACATCTATCAATGTCTTGATAAATTGCAGCTAAACACTGTTCTGGTGATATTTGATGCACTTCATCTATGATTCGTTCTCTTAATTGCTCTCTTGCAGAACCCCGATTATTACATCTATCACTGGCTTGATAAATTGCCGCTAAACACTGTTCTGGTGATATTTGGTGCACTTCATCTATGATTCGTTCTCTTAATTGCTCTCTTGCAGAACCCCGATTATTACATCTATCACTGGCTTGATAAATTGCAGCTAAAAACTGTTCTGGTGATATTTGGTGCACTTCATCTATGATTCGTTCTCTTAATTGCTCTCTTGCAGAAACCCGATTATTACATCTATCACTGTCTTGATAAATTGCAGCTAAACACTGTTCTGGTGATATTTGATGCACTTCATCTATGATTCGTTCTCTTAATTGCTCTCTTGAGTTGATTGACACCGAATAAACTGCCAGCTTCCCATACGAAGAAACCAATTAATAAAATTTAATATCTATGTATAATTTGAAGTAATAAATTTTGCAATATTTGAAGATGGTACAAGTGGCGATTATTACCTTTCAAAGTTCGTCATATTGCCTGCTGCGATATTCCTAATGCAGGCGTTGAACTCAATTTTTTCACCGTCGATCTGCCCTTAATGCTGCCTGGAATTGGTCGCCTTCATTACGAAGCAAGAATGACACAGTCTCCCATTGTCTATTAAAAGTTAACGAAAAGACTCGTCGATTAAACACTTCTATTTGTGAATCGGCGCGTATACACTCACACCGCTTCTAAAGCATTACCGTTGCAGAAATCGTATACGAAAGCATCAAGAGATTAGTTTTAATTCTAGTTTTAGTTTTTAGCTTTCCCAACATTTAAAGAAACGAAGTTTCTAGCCTAATCTAATTCTAAACCTTATCATTGCTTAGGTAAAGGACAAACTTCAAAGCCAACACTCGAAATCCGTTCTAATTGAGGAACCTCAGTATACGTGACTCGGAATCGGACTATCGTACTTATGACACTATCAATAGGTAGAATCTTTAAATGTGTAAAACCATATAGCCAACAGTAACCAAAAATAAACTGAACATTATCTATATCACAATTTATGAAATTCACAATCCTAGAAAAATCACAAACTAATTATGACGAGGATAAATTAAGAACATTTTTTAAGAATATTAAATGATTTCTTTATACCAACACATATCCTTGTTAAAAAATAATTGGAAAGTGACAAGGTTGGAAAAACCACATGGCGTTGGCATTTATTGAAAGGAAGATAGCCTCGCAGTAATAGATAATGTATATACCAAGTAAAATAGCCTCTATAAAGGTTAGTTTCTACAGAGACTTGTAAATGTTGAAAAATAGAGCTATTGTTGATATTCGGAATGAGATGTAGTTAAAGTTTGACGAAGACACGTACAAGTAAGTCGAAGATAATCGGGTTTGCGTTCATTATACATCACTCAAAGGAAAGCT
>OX328123.1:160208841-160292887 GCA_946811695.1 Gonocerus acuteangulatus
TCTTAGACGACTAGCCGGTAATACTTGGGGCTTCAGCTTTAGTAATAGGCAGATTCTATATAAAGCAGTTTTTCTTCCTCTCGTCACATATGCAGCACCTGCATGGTGCACTAACTTGACGAAGAAAGAGAAAAATATCCTGCTTCAGGCCCAAAGAAGAGCTCTTCTACTTGTGACGAGGGCGTACCGCACGGTGTCCACCGACGCACTACAAGTAATAGCAGGTTATCTTCCTATCGATCTGGAAATACAGCTGAGAATAGCGAAGTATAACCTGCAAAGAGGACTTCCAGCAAAAATCGGCAATAGGATCTTCACTACTACGAGCTACAGCCCCGAGATGCTGGAGGTAGTCAAGAATGCAGCAATAGACGAATGGCAAAAACGGTGGACTGCCAGTACAAAAGGAAGGATGACGTACGAATTCTTTCCAGACGTACGAGCACGCTTGGAAGCAGAGTGGCTGACACCGGATTTCTGGTCAACACAGTTGATGACAGGCCACGGGAACATCAACTCGAAGCTGCATTTCTTCAAGAGAAGAGAAGATCCTCGCTGTAAGTGTTGCCAAGAGGAAGATGCAAGACACATCATTCTACACTGCCCTCTATACTCAAGGCAAAGACTCAAGCTAGCAGGAGAATATTCCTTGTTAGAGTGGCCGCCGGAAAGCTTAAGTGATATAGTGAAGGACGAAAACATTTTTTAAGACGTTTAGCAATTTTGCAAAAGAAGTGTTATCAACGAAAGACTCTTAGGAGCAAATGTATTTTTTAGATTAGTATAGTAATAATAACTCATTAAGATTAATTTTATATTAACTAGTAATTAATAAGTGTGTAAATATATTCGTGCAGTTGTATATATGTGTGTTTGGGGGTGTATGTATGCGTCTATGTTAAAGTGTCAATGTAAGTATGTATATCTAATTATATGCCATCAAAGAATGTTAGAATATTATTATTTATATGAATAGATTATGATGTCTAGCAGTAATATGTATATAGTTTGTTCATAGTATAATGTATTGTAAAGAATCATCTAGAATTATATTAGGATAGGTTAGGATAGATATTATTGGAGACCCTCTGAGCAGAGGCAGAGGCTTTCCAATTGCGGGCGCCCTAAATTCTGGAACCGTTCTAATAAATCCCAATATTGTTGTATAAAGGCTTAGCCTTTCTTCTTAACAAAGAACGAAGGTGGAGCTGTACTGACCTATTAAAATTTCGCGCACTCAAAATTTATAAATTGGACAGAACCGCTGGTATAAGGGCAGCCTTAAGGCACAGCGGGGGCAGAGAAGGAGAAAAAAAAAAAAAAAAAAAAAAAAAAAAAGAGATAGAGAGAGAGAGAGAGAGAGAGAGAGAGAGAGAGAGAGAGAGAGAGAGAGAGAGAGATTTTAACTGGGGTCATTTTCGGTGTCTACTAGGTAGGATAGGTCATTTTCGGTGTCTACTAGGTCTACCTAGTAGACACCGAAAAAATCCGTCATGAGTGCAACCTCAATAGCTAATTTCCTTCAGAGGAAAGTGCTAAAAATTGCATTAGGGTTAATAAGTACTAAGAAATTGAAACATTTATTTGTAATTTTTGAAAGCCTCTCAAATCAATGACAACTTTAGAAGACCAGTAATGAAGTATTATATAACCCATTTAGATCAATGGAAAGTTGATACGTATGATTAGGGGTCTTGTGGGTAGATAATAATAACCTGCTGAAGCGAAGGGGGTGGCTTCGCCCCACGTGATCCCCCTTTCTTTTTGTATTGGACGTAGTGGAAATATCTTTCAGCAGCTTAAACGTATATCATCGGTACAAGTCCGTCCCATCATTTGAAAATACCCATTTTGTGCTGAAATGACTAACTTAGACTGAAATATCTTTCGGCAGCTGAAACGTATATCATCGGTACAAGTCCGTCCCATCATTTGAAAATCCCCATTTTGTGCCGAAATGACTATCTTTCATCTTCTTTTTTGTGCTGAAATATCTTTCAGCAGCTGAAACGTATATCATCGGTACAAGTCCGTCCCATCATTTGAAAATCCCCATTTTGTGCTGAAATAACTATCATAGACTGAAATATCGTTCAGCAGCTGAAACGTATATCATCGGTACAAGTCCGTCCCATCATTTGAAAATCCCCATTTTGTGCCGAAATGACTATCTTTCATCTTCTTTTTTGTGCTGAAATATCTTTCAGCAGCTGAAATGACTCCCATCCGTAAAGTCCCTCCCAGCAGCTCTTGACATCTGACTAATGCATATCTCCATCTGTAATTGTAGGAGCTATTATAGGAATGAATTTCATTGTATATGGTACTTTAGGGTGTTGTGTTATGGTCCAGATCTTCTTTAATCAGCTTTGCTTATATTTTTGGGGTGCTATTTTTTGAAGTAATCTGTAATTTAGGGTTTGAGCTGTCAACCAGTTTTGTGAAGCTATGTTGTTGGATAAGCATTATGTTGGATACTTATTCTGTTATTGGCTTTTGCTGATGACTTGGTTCTAATCGCAAATAATTTTGAAGACAAAAAACATCTTTTATATATGACAAGGAATTTCTTTAACATGATTGGAATGACGTTGAACATGTGTATGAATTAATATCATAAATTCGGAAATCAATGAGAAGATGGATTAGTAAAAATGCTGGACGGGAATGAGTTAAAATATATCTTCAAAACTGAGCTATAAAATATTTTTGTTCAAACGTTCAGGATGAGATGAATCTCAACTCACAAGACGATTATTGCCAGACTAAAGCAGAAAATACACAAAGTGACAAGCAGCTATTTACTCAAGCCTGATCAGAAACTGACAATAATCAGTCACTATATTTGGCCAACACACAAATACCCTCTCCAATGTGCACCTCTTAAATATCTTAAGTCTAGCTTTCTAGAGGATGTCGACAAAATAATACGAAGTTCAGTCGAGGAAATTCTATATTTACCAACTGAGTGTCCCATCGAAATACTGTTCGCTCCCCGAAATAAACGAGGTTCAGGCCTAAGTGGGAAACATTTCTCCAGGAGCCACAATATCCCATAATTTACCTGAGAACGAAAACGAAATTATCTTAAGTACTCGACAACTCAAAGCAGAGTTAAGGGAATGTGGTGAAAAGCTAGGCGTAAATGGTATCAGGAATGTTAGGAATACGTGGCGAATGTTGAGAGGTAAGAGTTTCGACAAGTGGGCTTCACTTCCTTCAAAAAGCAAAGGCATTATCCATTTCTCACAATTCAAGAAAGAATATTCCTGATTGTCCTCCAAATCATTATTATCTAGTAGTGAGTGGTCCACGGCTATCAAACTGAATTGTAATTCGATCCCCGAACGAACTCTTCCTGTTAGGAGCTCAGGATTCCGTTGCAGAGCCTGCAACAAGCAAAATACGTACCATGGTAGCCGACAAGTTTTGACCGAAAGAGGGTTTAGAATTGTTTTAAGAGGCATTCTGTGTCGCCAATCAAGGATCAAATCGAAGAGCCGAAATAGTGATAATCAACCGGAAAACTTCTTCAGGCGCTATATTATACCCGGCAATCCGGCCTGAAACAGACGTGGACCAACCTAAGGCAGTCAACTTGGAGAAGACAAATTTATGAAGATTGCATCGCACATTTTGAAGAGAAATATAAGGTTCGAATGTGGTAGGTAATAGTGTTTTGAGCTCGCTGCATCAAAACGGAGTTTATTCAGAAATTCGCCAAGAAATTCAAAGTCAAACGAGAAGTCCTATAACATATCAGGAGATCAATCTTGAGGGAGTCAACTAACACGGTTAATTACCACATTCACCATGTTAATTGAAATTACCACCGCCAAATAAGGGTTGTTACAATTAAATTATCAGATTCATTGTTTAAAACATTGTTTCCTTTAATTGTTGGGACGAAATTTTGTTACTCAATTCATATATTGTGTTACCCAAGGAATATGTATCATCATGTTCTGCTGTGTCGGCTAGACACAGCAGAACATGATATTCAACAGACATTACACAATTTAGAGGATTGGTCATGCAAATCAGGGTTAAAATTTTCTAAAGAAAAATCTAAATGCATGATCTTCTCTAAAAAACGATTAAACTTAACCTGCGACTTAACACTTGACAACACTAAGATTACCTGCACAGACACACTAACATTTCTAGGACTGACATTTGACAAACATCTCACGTGGTTGCCCCATTTGAAAAGACTTCTTAATAAATGCAAGAAATCTTTGAATTTTCTAAGAATTCAGAGTAATACGAAGTGGGGTGCTGACAAATGTACTATGCTTGCATTCTATCGTGCGTATACCAGATCTCTTCTGGATTATGGCTGCATAGCTTATTTATCTGCCAGCCCAACCACATTAAAACTCCTCGACACCATCCATAACTGACCTCAGAATAGCTACTGGTGTCTTTAGGTCTAGCCCGGCTGAGAGTCTATGTGCCATAACAGGTGAACCTCCTCTGCAATACAGACGGCAAATGATTTGCTCTAGATTTATAGCTAAATCAACAGATCTGGGGGCCAGATTCGTACAAGAGTTTTAGAACAATGCTAAATTAGATTGCTACATTAGATTACGTGCAAAAGCGAAACCACTGATGGTCAGAATTAAGGAAAATATGCCATACTATCTCAAACACCAATTTACACGAATACATTTTCAAACATTCTTCCTTGGAGAGTAAAGAACTTACAGATAGACTTGATATTGACAAAGTACAGAAAAACTGACCCGACAGCTTCAATATTTTACCAAAAAATATTTAATTCAATCATAAAACAGAACTCAGATACAATATACCTGTACACTGACGGATCCAAAACAAACTATGGTACCGGAAAAGCAGCAACAGTAGACAGAACAACATACCAGATCAAATTACATGACCAAAGCACAGTCTTCACAGCCGAATTACAAGGAATATTACTAGCACTGACAAACATCAATACTATGCAAGAAGACAAAATCACTATATGTACGGATTCTTTGAGTGCTTTACTCTCCTTGGAAAACATCTACAGCACAAACCCAATCATTACAAGTATATTCTCACACCTGCACACTCAGCAAGAACATAACAAACTCATCACGATGCTATGGCTACCAGGACATGAAGACCTACCACAAAGCACCAGTATAGACATATCGGCGAAACAGGCGACAAAAAGACAGACTATAGACATTAACATACTGACAACATCAGACGTATGTACAACATTACATGCACAGGTCCTCCAAGGATTGGAATTAGACTGGCAGAGATCAGACCCGAAATTACGAGTAATTAGAAACACTTCGAAAACCTGGCAAAATGAACACCTCATCAGGCGTGAAGAAGTGATTTAGACTAGGCTTCGTATTGGACACTGCCATCCAACCCATTCTTATTTATTGGAAAACAAGCAGAGGCCAACCTGTGCAAGTTGTAATGAGACTTTGACTGTTAGACACTGACAGATTGTAGACTTAGAAGTGACTTAGACATACCTCACGACCTTCACGACTTATTGACTGAAGGTAGTCCATACATCGACACAATACTTAGACATTCCTCGCGACCTTCACGACTTACTGACTCAAGGTAGTCCATACATCGACACAATACTTAGACATACCTCACGACCTTCACGACTTATTGACTGAAGGTAGTCCATACATCGACACAATACTTAGACATTCCTCGCGACCTTCACGACTTACTGACTCAAGGTAGTCCATACATCGACACAATACTAAGACATTCCTCGCGACCTTCACGACTTATTGACCGAAGGTAGTCCATAAATCGACACAATACTTAGACATTCCTCGCGACCTTCACGACTTATTGACCGAAGGTAGTCCATACATCGACACAATACTTAGACATTTCTCACGACCTTCACGACTTATTGACCGAAGGTAGTCCATACATCGACACAATACTTAGACATTCCTCACGACCTTCACGAATTATGGACTGAAGGTAGTCCATACATCGACACAATACTTAGACATTCCTCACTACCTTCACGAATTATTGACTCAAGGTAGTCCATGCATCGAAACAATACTTAGACATTCCTCACGACCTTCACGACTTACTGACCGGAGGTAGTCCATACATCGACACAATACTTAGACATTTCTCACGACCTTCACAACTTATTGACCGAAGGTAGTCCATACATCGACACAATACTTAAGACATTCCTCGCGACCTTCACGACTTACTGACTCAAGGTAGTCCATACATCGACACAATACTTAGACATTCCTCACTACCTTCACGACTTACTGACTCAAGGTAGTCCATACATCGACACAATACTAAGACATTCCTCGCGACCTTCACGACTTATTGACCGAAGGTAGTCCATACATCGACACAATACTTAGACATTTCTCACGACCTTCACGACTTATTGACCGAAGGTAGTCCATACATCGACACAATACTTAGACATTCCTCACGACCTTCACGAATTATGGACTGAAGGTAGTCCATACATCGACACAATACTTAGACATTCCTCACTACCTTCACGAATTATTGACTCAAGGTAGTCCATGCATCGAAACAATACTTAGACATTCCTCACGACCTTCACGACTTACTGACCGGAGGTAGTCCATACATAGACACAATACTTAGACATTTCTCACGACCTTCACGACTTATTGACCGAAGGTAGTCCATACATCGACACAATACTTAGACATTCCTCGCGACCTTCACGACTTACTGACTCAAGGTAGTCCATACATCGACACAATACTTAGACATTCCTCACGACTTATTGACCGAAGGTAGTCCATACATCGACACAATACTTAGACATTCCTCGCGACCTTCACGACTTATTGACTGAAGGTAGTCCATACATCGAAACAATACTTAGACATACCTCACGACCTTCACGACTTATTAACCGAAGGTAGTCCATACATCGACACAATACTTAGGCATTCCTCGCGACCTTCACGACTTATTATTATTATTATTTTTTATTTATTTATTTATTTTTTTAGTTAATCAGAGACAATAGAATCATTTTTATTATTTGTTTATATATTAGCCATTTTCATATCTTTTAATGTGACCACTTAGTTTTATATTTTACTTTTTTTTTTCACTTGATTTTATTTTTGATGTATGAACATACTTAAAAATTAGGTATGAGTATTGTATGGATATGATATATAGGTATACATTATAAAACCCATATGTATGCGCGAATATTTTCACACACCAGTGAAAAGTCACTCAAATTATTATCAAATTGTTCTGGTTGTTCTTGTCTTCGTTTTGTTCTATGTTTTCTTATTATTTTTTTTTTTCTCTAATTTTTCTTGACTGGACAGAGATTTTCCTGATCATGAGCTTATCGCTAAAGTTGCGTAGCTCATAATGAAATAAATAAATATATTGTTTGTAGAATAGTCGTTTTACTTTAATGTTGCTTTAACGCCATTTTTGGCCATTCCTATGAAGTTTGTCCAATGAAGACAAGCCCATGCATATTCACCTCTTACAGTTCTAAAGAAGAATTATAAGGTATAATAGAAGTGGAAAATGCTCAATTGAAGATCTAAAACATATCGCTAAGCAGGCTAGTAGGACATATGATTATTTATTTTATGAAGGCACTTAAGTTTGTATAGTTAGATAGAGCGATAACTCCATAGTCTCTGTAGAAAGTAATCATTTTGGCCCAGGGGCAATAAAAAAGCAAAATACTACAATAGAAATTACTTGCATGATAATGGAGTTGCAAACAACAGAATACAAAATTGTGGTGGCCTCTGTTTTTAAATATGATTGAACGTGCTGCGATAAATGCATGAAAAATTTATAATATAGCAATATGCTGTTGCTTGATTTCCAATCCTATATTACAAGGAACTTATAGGAATTTGAACACGTAGAGCCAATATTCAACTATCAATGAACAACCGAAAAGAGGAAGACAAGATGTGAACCTGTTAGATGAAGTAAGAAAGAATAAGATCGGACATTCGATCATGAGACAAGGCAAAAATACTTAGTCTGTAAACACTAGACTATTTACAGGTGTGAGAGATGTAATGCTAAATTAATCCTAGATCCCTTTAAAGCATATCACGAGTAAAAATTTAAAATTTTAGTTTGATTGTGAAAATTGCAATTTTTTTAATTTCTTTGGAGAATTTTATAATTCTTACATTGTAATAATAGTTTTCATAAAACAGTATTATTGTAGTATTTATACTACCTCACCGAGCTCTGAAAAAAATATATAAATATATTACATACATCTTGCCAATGTTGCGTGAGTGCAACATTATCTACCAATGGGCGTATATAGAAATTTCGGGAGGGGCTGGGAAAATTTCGGGGGGGGGGCTGAGACCATTTCCGGGGTATGGAATACTAAAAATTTAGAGCTTGGAATAGTTTTAGGCACCTAAAACGCTATTACACGTAAAATAAAATATTTTTTTCGAACTAAGTGATCTTATTTAATTTATTTTTAAGGGTTTTACAATCAAATCAAAATTTCGGGAGGGGCTGCAGTCCCCTCACCCCCCCCCCCCCTCTTATATACGCCCTTGTGTCTACCGGCATTATGGTTGAACAAAAAAAAGTTTTTATTTATATTATCTTCTAATTAAACTACCCAAAAAATATTTCTTTAGGAATAAATCTAAACTTTCAAGTAATTCTATCCTTGGCCGTAAATGGGTTAAATACACTTTTAACCAGTGACTATTATTGGTTTGGGAGAATGCATTTATACACATGTTATTAATCCATAACATAGCGAAGAAGAGACAAAAATAATCAGATGCTATAAATCTTAAGAGATATCTTTGAATGGATAAAAAAAACTTGATATAATGATAATAAATGTTGATAAGAGAGTATAGAATAGAAGGGATTCATTGAGTAAACTGACACGAAGGATGAATGGGGAAGGACTGTACCTACCACGGTCTCCCATTCATAACCCTTGTCGTATCCGTCACACAATGCTCTATCTCTTAAGTAATTAATTATATCACTATATTATACCCGGCAATCCGGCCTGAAACAGACGTGGACCAACCTAAGGCAGTCAACTTGGAGAAGACAAATTTATGAAGATTGCATCGCACATTTTGAAGAGAAATATAAGGTTCGAATGTGGTAGGTAATAGTGTTTTGAGCTCGCTGCATCAAAACGGAGTTTATTCAGAAATTCGCCAAGAAATTCAAAGTCAAACGAGAAGTCCTATAACATATCAGGAGATCAATCTTGAGGGAGTCAACTAACACGGTTAATTACCACATTCACCATGTTAATTGAAATTACCACCGCCAAATAAGGGTTGTTACAATTAAATTATCAGATTCATTGTTTAAAACATTGTTTCCTTTAATTGTTGGGACGAAATTTTGTTACTCAATTCATATATTGTGTTACCCAAGGAATATGTATCATCATGTTCTGCTGTGTCGGCTAGACACAGCAGAACATGATATTCAACAGACATTACACAATTTAGAGGATTGGTCATGCAAATCAGGGTTAAAATTTTCTAAAGAAAAATCTAAATGCATGATCTTCTCTAAAAAACGATTAAACTTAACCTGCGACTTAACACTTGACAACACTAAGATTACCTGCACAGACACACTAACATTTCTAGGACTGACATTTGACATACATCTCACGTGGTTGCCCCATTTGAAAAGACTTCTTAATAAATGCAAGAAATCTTTGAATTTTCTAAGAATTCAGAGTAATACGAAGTGGGGTGCTGACAAATGTACTATGCTTGCATTCTATCGTGCGTATACCAGATCTCTTCTGGATTATGGCTGCATAGCTTATTTATCTGCCAGCCCAACCACATTAAAACTCCTCGACACCATCCATAACTGACCTCAGAATAGCTACTGGTGTCTTTAGGTCTAGCCCGGCTGAGAGTCTATGTGCCATAACAGGTGAACCTCCTCTGCAATACAGACGGCAAATGATTTGCTCTAGATTTATAGCTAAATCAACAGATCTGGGGGCCAGATTCGTACAAGAGTTTTAGAACAATGCTAAATTAGATTGCTACATTAGATTACGTGCAAAAGCGAAACCACTGATGGTCAGAATTAAGGAAAATATGCCATACTATCTCAAACACCAATTTACACGAATACATTTTCAAACATTCTTCCTTGGAGAGTAAAGAACTTACAGATAGACTTGATATTGACAAAGTACAGAAAAACTGACCCGACAGCTTCAATATTTTACCAAAAAATATTTAATTCAATCATAAAACAGAACTCAGATACAATATACCTGTACACTGACGGATCCAAAACAAACTATGGTACCGGAAAAGCAGCAACAGTAGACAGAACAACATACCAGATCAAATTACATGACCAAAGCACAGTCTTCACAGCCGAATTACAAGGAATATTACTAGCACTGACAAACATCAATACTATGCAAGAAGACAAAATCACTATATGTACGGATTCTTTGAGTGCTTTACTCTCCTTGGAAAACATCTACAGCACAAACCCAATCATTACAAGTATATTCTCACACCTGCACACTCAGCAAGAACATAATCGACACAATACTTAGACATTTCTCACGACCTTCACGAATTATTGACTGAAGGTAGTCCATACATCGACACAATACTTAGACATTCCTCGCGACCTTCACGACTTACTGAATCAAGGTAGTCCATACATCGACACAATACTTAGACATACCTCACGACCTTCACGACTTATTGACTGAAGGTAGTCCATACATCGACACAATACTTAGACATTCCTCGCGACCTTCACGACTTACTGACTCAAGGTAGTCCATACATCGACACAATACTAAGACATTCCTCGCGACCTTCACGACTTATTGACCGAAGGTAGTCCATAAATCGACACAATACTTAGACATTCCTCGCGACCTTCACGACTTATTGACCGAAGGTAGTCCATACATCGACACAATACTTAGACATTTCTCACGACCTTCACGACTTATTGACCGAAGGTAGTCCATACATCGACACAATACTTAGACATTCCTCACGACCTTCACGAATTATGGACTGAAGGTAGTCCATACATCGACACAATACTTAGACATTCCTCACTACCTTCACGAATTATTGACTCAAGGTAGTCCATGCATCGAAACAATACTTAGACATTCCTCACGACCTTCACGACTTACTGACCGGAGGTAGTCCATACATCGACACAATACTTAGACATTTCTCACGACCTTCACAACTTATTGACCGAAGGTAGTCCATACATCGACACAATACTTAAGACATTCCTCGCGACCTTCACGACTTACTGACTCAAGGTAGTCCATACATCGACACAATACTTAGACATTCCTCACTACCTTCACGACTTACTGACTCAAGGTAGTCCATACATCGACACAATACTAAGACATTCCTCGCGACCTTCACGACTTATTGACCGAAGGTAGTCCATACATCGACACAATACTTAGACATTTCTCACGACCTTCACGACTTATTGACCGAAGGTAGTCCATACATCGACACAATACTTAGACATTCCTCACGACCTTCACGAATTATGGACTGAAGGTAGTCCATACATCGACACAATACTTAGACATTCCTCACTACCTTCACGAATTATTTACTCAAGGTAGTCCATGCATCGAAACAATACTTAGACATTCCTCACGACCTTCACGACTTACTGACCGGAGGTAGTCCATACATAGACACAATACTTAGACATTTCTCACGACCTTCACGACTTATTGACCGAAGGTAGTCCATACATCGACACAATACTTAGACATTCCTCGCGACCTTCACGACTTACTGACTCAAGGTAGTCCATACATCGACACAATACTTAGACATTCCTCACGACTTATTGACCGAAGGTAGTCCATACATCGACACAATACTTAGACATTCCTCGCGACCTTCACGACTTATTGACTGAAGGTAGTCCATACATCGAAACAATACTTAGACATACCTCACGACCTTCACGACTTATTAACCGAAGGTAGTCCATACATCGACACAATACTTAGACATTCCTCGCGACCTTCACGACTTATTATTATTATTATTTTTTATTTATTTATTTATTTTTTTAGTTAATCAGAGACAATAGAATCATTTTTATTATTTGTTTATATATTAGCCATTTTCATATCTTTTAATGTGACCACTTAGTTTTATATTTTACTTTTTTTTTTCACTTGATTTTATTTTTGATGTATGAACATACTTAAAAATTAGGTATGAGTATTGTATGGATATGATATATAGGTATACATTATAAAACCCATATGTATGCGCGAATATTTTCACACACCAGTGAAAAGTCACTCAAATTATTATCAAATTGTTCTGGTTGTTCTTGTCTTCGTTTTGTTCTATGTTTTCTTATTATTTTTTTTTTTCTCTAATTTTTCTTGACTGGACAGAGATTTTCCTGATCATGAGCTTATCGCTAAAGTTGCGTAGCTCATAATGAAATAAATAAATATATTGTTTGTAGAATAGTCGTTTTACTTTAATGTTGCTTTAACGCCATTTTTGGCCATTCCTATGAAGTTTGTCCAATGAAGACAAGCCCATGCATATTCACCTCTTACAGTTCTAAAGAAGAATTATAAGGTATAATAGAAGTGGAAAATGCTCAATTGAAGATCTAAAACATATCGCTAAGCAGGCTAGTAGGACATATGATTATTTATTTTATGAAGGCACTTAAGTTTGTATAGTTAGATAGAGCGATAACTCCATAGTCTCTGTAGAAAGTAATCATTTTGGCCCAGGGGCAATAAAAAAGCAAAATACTACAATAGAAATTACTTGCATGATAATGGAGTTGCAAACAACAGAATACAAAATTGTGGTGGCCTCTGTTTTTAAATATGATTGAACGTGCTGCGATAAATGCATGAAAAATTTATAATATAGCAATATGCTGTTGCTTGATTTCCAATCCTATATTACAAGGAACTTATAGGAATTTGAACACGTAGAGCCAATATTCAACTATCAATGAACAACCGAAAAGAGGAAGACAAGATGTGAACCTGTTAGATGAAGTAAGAAAGAATAAGATCGGACATTCGATCATGAGACAAGGCAAAAATACTTAGTCTGTAAACACTAGACTATTTACAGGTGTGAGAGATGTAATGCTAAATTAATCCTAGATCCCTTTAAAGCATATCACGAGTAAAAATTTAAAATTTTAGTTTGATTGTGAAAATTGCAATTTTTTTAATTTCTTTGGAGAATTTTATAATTCTTACATTGTAATAATAGTTTTCATAAAACAGTATTATTGTAGTATTTATACTACCTCACCGAGCTCTGAAAAAAATATATAAATATATTACATACATCTTGCCAATGTTGCGTGAGTGCAACATTATCTACCAATGGGCGTATATAGAAATTTCGGGAGGGGCTGGGAAAATTTCGGGGGGGGGGGCTGAGACCATTTCCGGGGTATGGAATACTAAAAATTTAGAGCTTGGAATAGTTTTAGGCACCTAAAACGCTATTACACGTAAAATAAAATATTTTTTTCGAACTAAGTGATCTTATTTAATTTATTTTTAAGGGTTTTACAATCAAATCAAAATTTCGGGAGGGGCTGCAGTCCCCTCACCCCCCCCCCCCCCCTCTTATATACGCCCTTGTGTCTACCGGCATTATGGTTGAACAAAAAAAAGTTTTTATTTATATTATCTTCTAATTAAACTACCCAAAAAATATTTCTTTAGGAATAAATCTAAACTTTCAAGTAATTCTATCCTTGGCCGTAAATGGGTTAAATACACTTTTAACCAGTGACTATTATTGGTTTGGGAGAATGCATTTATACACATGTTATTAATCCATAACATAGCGAAGAAGAGACAAAAATAATCAGATGCTATAAATCTTAAGAGATATCTTTGAATGGATAAAAAAAACTTGATATAATGATAATAAATGTTGATAAGAGAGTATAGAATAGAAGGGATTCATTGAGTAAACTGACACGAAGGATGAATGGGGAAGGACTGTACCTACCACGGTCTCCCATTCATAACCCTTGTCGTATCCGTCACACAATGCTCTATCTCTTAAGTAATTAATTATATCACTTAATAGGCATAATTTACGAGCTCATTCATAAATCTCTCTACTAATATTTCCAATTGAGGAGATTTTTCTTATTGATGATTAGATTTTATTATTCCACTTCACATTTAAACATTATAGAATTGTTACGTCATCATTAAGGTTTATGCTTTTATAAATATTATTTTACTTATTTATTTATTTTTTAAAGAGATAGCATAGATTAAGAATAAAACATTTTGAGGTAGTATTAATAAATAAGGGGGCAAGGCTAGCTCGGTGGTAGAGCACCGGACTAATAACTTTGGAGGACCTGAGTTCAAATCCCGAGAAAACACTAACAATTTTTTCTTCTAGTGTCTTCATTCATGGGTTGAATTCGGCCTCCCTGACCGTTCCTAGGCCAACCCAGCCTTTAATAAATTTATCAATGGGCACCGTGGTGCTAATGACTCTAGCAGTCGAAGCAGCCAAGGGGAAAATCAGGCGGCCGGAGCATAGAACTGATAGTACTATCTCCCTAGTGTGCCGTATGGTCATGAATCAGATACCTCTATAGTATCTGCCTCTCAGGGCCCTCGTGGCCTGTTACGGGACTGATTTTTTTTTTTTTTATTAATAAATAAAGTCCGACTCGGAGGAACTGCGTCATCTTAGTGCCTAGTGACATTAGTAAAGGAATATAATCTCAAAGAGAATATATTGAAAAATACAGAAGGGCAAAGACGTATGTTTGAAAAGGCCTGGATCTGTGTAAGATCTTTTGGCCGAGATTATTTCTAACCAGATAAGAAATTCTTTGTTTTTTTAGTTTTATCAAGCTAGATTTGGATTTTTTACTCCTGTGCAACGTTTCGACTTGAATTACAAGCCTTTTTCAGGGCTCTGGAGAGGAGATTGGACAGTTCACTATCGTCGAGGCTACATTTCGTCCAGAAATGCCGAAATACTGATACGGAACTGTTCTCCCTCTCCTTCCAAGTCCAAAAGTAATTCAAGCCGAAACTTTAGCAGAAATATAGCAAGTTTTAGTTATAAAATGTTGTCTTGTTTAACATGTGACCGAACTAGGGATGGGCGATAGTCGTTAGTTGAGCACTATCGATAGGCCGATACTATCGGTTAAAATATATCGATTCTATCGATAGTTATTCGATAGTGGCTTCTTACATACCTGTGCTGTAAAGAATTTAATATTATTGAATGGAATTATGTATTACTTGCAGGATTAGGTATATTTATAAAATCACACAAAGGTTTAAAACGAAAAACGAATTTATTTAAATTTATAAAAAGCATTTCCAAAGAATATAATATCAAGTGGCACAAAAAAGTGCTATTATTTCAAACAACTTTAGCTGTGTTCCTTGAGCCAGATATTACCAGAAAGGAAAAACAACTTTTCCGCTTTTCTTTGGCTCAATCTGTTCCGCTGCTCAGAAATGATTTTTCCTGCGGCTGAAAACACACGTTCTGAGGCTACTGACGAGCCTAGAACACAAAGGGAATTTCTGTCTGCATTCTGTAGTAGTTTCTATTCACCAGAAGGTTCCTTTTCAGTATTTAATTCCCCAGACGTATCAGTATTTAATACCATGATGATGAGAACTTCAATTTAAAATAAAAAGTAAAAATCTATCGATAGTTTATGACTATCGATAGCTACTATTGATAGTCATAAAATATCGATATATTGTTTGTAACTATCGACTATCGCCCATCCCTAGACCGAATCCCCATCTTCTCATTTGCATAAAATGCCTGACCAGGCCA
Source organism: Gonocerus acuteangulatus (assembly GCA_946811695.1). Lineage (NCBI taxonomy): Eukaryota > Metazoa > Arthropoda > Insecta > Hemiptera > Coreidae > Gonocerus > Gonocerus acuteangulatus. Next base: position 160,224,750 of record OX328123.1, read on the forward strand.
TACAACATGGCTGAATCCGACAAGATAATGACAATAAGAGTTAAGAGCTTATTAGTTTCCCTTGTAATTCATACTGAGCGGGAAAATCGGGGTTTATGTGTTGCTATCTGGCGGCAAGTTCAATCAAATTAGGATTATGAAAATACCTTCATTGTGAGAGCGATCATCCTCTTTAGGCTTTCATGACAATAAGAGTTAAGAGCTTATTAGATTCCCTTGTAATTCATACTGAGCGGGAAAATCGGGGTTTATGTGTTGCTATCTGGCGGCAAGTTCAATCAAATTAGGATTATGGAAATACCTTCATCGTGAGAGCGATCATCCTCTTTAGGCTTTCATGACAATAAGAGTTAAGAGCTTATTAGATTCCCTTGTAATTCATACTGAGCGGGAAAATCGGGGTTTATGTGTTGCTATCTGGCGGCAAGTTCAATCAAATTAGGATTATGAAAATACCTTCATTGTGAGAGCGATCATCCTCTTTAGGCTTTCATGACAATAAGAGTTAAGAGCTTATTAGATTCCCTTGTAATTCATACTGAGCGGGAAAATCGGGGTTTATGTGTTGCTATCTGGCGGCAAGTTCAATCAAATTAGGATTATGAAAATACCTTCATTGTGAGAGCGATCATCCTCTTTAGGCTTTCATGACAATAAGAGTTAAGAGCTTATTAGATTCCCTTGTAATTCATACTGAGCGGGAAAATCGGGGTTTATGTGTTGCTATCTGGCGGCCAGTTCAATCAAATTAGGATTATGAAAATACCTTCATTGTGAGAGCGATCATCCTCTTTAGGCTTTCATGGATCGCTTTCGCAAGCACCAATTCTCATTGGCTCTATTGTTTGTTTAATCTCTATGGAAACAAATTCGTACAAGGTCAAAAATATATGAGTTGAGTCAATCCGTATGAAGTGGTGTAACAAAAAATAAGTTAGCTGGTTGACTATATTTAATTTTTTTTTTATCTTTTTATATGTTTTTAATACACAAACAGGAAGTTCAAAACAGATTTTTTTTTTTTTTTACCTTACACCTTTTACGTGTTGCGGCTATTTTTGTTTTGAATTACGCAGCGATTGTTCGCTTTAACCCTTCCAACGGAACATCCGTCTTCCAGGCGGGTATAGTTTAAAGAAGTAACCTTATGTATGGTGTTAAGGTTGGCGTGGCTTTAAGTTTGCTAAGTTTACAACTTTCCCTCTACGGATATCGCGGTAGTTTAGCCAACATCCGTCACTCGAGTCGGTAAGAACGCTTTTTCTCAATGACACTCCGTCTATAAGACGGATGTTCCTACTAGCGTACGTTCCGAGTAGCCGTCTGCTAGACGGATGTTCCTACTAGCGTACGTTCCGAGTAGCCGTCTGCTAGACGGGTGTTCCGATTTATGTACACATTGTGGCGCACACTTACGCAGAACTTCAAGCAATGCGTACTAAAATAAAAGATTAGGATTCAGTAGCGTACAAAAACACATTTTTTTTTTTTTTACTAATTATAATTTTTTACTAGTTTACATTTTCGTAACTTTTTATTAGTCTACATTTTTAAAAATATTTACTACTCTATTATTTTTGTATTTTTCATTTCATCATCTTTTTTCTCGGTGTAATTTTTACTGTAAATTTGACTGAAATTAATGTAATAAAAGTAAAGAAAAGAAAAAAAAGAAAAAGAAAAAGACTGGTTAGGCGGAAATAATCTGGGTTTCCTATACAAACATTTCATAATTTTAACGAAATTCAGAAATAAATATTTTTCTTTTGTAGCATTTATTTTTCCTTTTACAGACAGATAAGTGACTTAAAAATAATTAGTTGGGTGTTGACAATGTGGAAATCAAGGTACCCGGCTCGGAGACGGATGTTAAGACTACTAGTAGAAGAAAAAAAGATGTTCCGCTGGAAGGGTTAAAGACGTTCGCGTTAAATTAATTGTCTCTGGACAGCACCATGCTACAAGATTAGAAATGGCATGCTACAAGATTAGAAATGGCATGCTACAAGATTAGAAATGGCATGCTACAAGATTAGAAATGGCATGCTACAAGATTAGAAATGCCATGCTACAAGATTAGAAATGCCATGCTACAAGATTAGAAATGGCATGCTACAAGATTAGAAATGGCATGCTACAAGATTAGAAATGGCATGCTACAAGATTAGAAATGCCATGCTACAAGATTAGAAATGCCATGCTACAAGATTAGAAATGGCATGCTACAAGATTAGAAATGGCATGCTACAAGATTAGAAATGGCATGCTACAAGATTAGAAATGGCATGCTACAAGATTAGAAATGCCATGCTACAAGATTAGAAATGCCATGCTACAAGATTAGAAATGCCATGCTACAAGATTAGAAATGGCATGCTACAAGATTAGAAATGGCATGCTACAAGATTAGAAATGCCATGCTACAAGATTAGAAATGCCATGCTACAAGATTAGAAATGGCATGCTACAAGATTAGAAATGGCATGCTACAAGATTAGAAATGCCATGCTACAAGATTAGAAATCCCATGCTGCAAGATTAGAAATGGCATGCTACAAGATTAGAAATGGCATGCTACAAGATTAGAAATGGCATGCTACAAGATTAGAAATGGCATGCTACAAGATTAGAAATGGCATGCTACAAGATTAGAAATGGCATGCTACAAGATTAGAAATGCCATGCTACAAGATTAGAAATGCCATGCTACAAGATTAGAAATGGCATGCTACAAGATTAGAAATGGCATGCTACAAGATTAGAAATGCCATGCTACAAGATTAGAAATGCCATGCTACAAGATTAGAAATGGCATGCTACAAGATTAGAAATCCCATGCTGCAAGATTAGAAATGGCATGCTACAAGATTAGAAATGGCATGCTACAAGATTAGAAATGGCATACCTTTTTTTTAGTGCTTTCTCACCTACAATACTGTTTCATAGCCATAATTCCTTTTGCAAATCTTACCAGTCTAAATGGTCTCCAAAGTTGTGGGGCGAAAGTTGAGGAATTCCGCCAATTAGAAATTAAAAATACCATGGAGGAGAAATTTACCACAGTTAATTTGTTTCTTGTAGTAAGATATCATTGGGCACTCACAAATTATAGAGTATCAGCATTAACACTCCAATGGTCGCGCCATTGAAACTACCATTGGTGGTCGCCTTGTATCTGAGAGATACGCCTGAGTTTCAGTCTCATTTACCGTAAATAATTTCATCTATTGTATTAAGAATGAACAAAATTTCTTAACAGGAGATTAATATATAAAAAATTACTAAATTTACCAAGAAAAAGTTATTTATTTAAATATATTGATGAAAAGGGGAAGGGTATTAATTAATAATACAATCCAAGGTGAGGAATAACCCTTCAAAGTTCAACATATACTTGTATTATATAATAAATGTATATGTTGAACTTTGAAGGGTTATTCCTCACCTTGCATTGTATTATATGTTATTTATTTATTATATGCAAACTCATATAGTTGAAATGTACAAATAATTATTATATTACAAATTGGTTATAACCAATAGGTAGGAAATATTAGGGCAAATATTAATAATATTTTGTAGAAATATATAACTTCAAAAAACGTCTTCTGTATCATCATCCAATTTACATCTATTTGGACAATATAATGTGCGATGATAGAGATATAAATATTGGCCGCACCCCTTGCATTTATACTGGGTGAGCCTTGTAGTCTTGCTAGGCCAAAACATTTGGCATCGCTTTATAGTTTTGGTGCTCTCTGCTGCAGTGCTATTTTTTTTTACCCCTGTTTCTTCATCAATCGCTGCATCCATATTCATACTTGATATCATAAGTACGTTTATTTTGTTGCTGTTTTTATTTTGTGGTGCGTATAACACCAATGTGCCCTCTTTCCTAAAAGTAAAAATATGGTCGTGTGGTATCTATGAGATACAAAATAGTTTTAGTGGATAGTTACTGCTTGGAGGAGCGTCAGGTCAGTACTGACACATCAGCCACTACCTGCTCTAGGAATAGTAAAGGGTATAGCTAGACCCGCGCACTAGGGCCCCTTACACAGTCTGCGTAAGATGCTGTGTATCTGAGAGATCTGACGCGATCATTGGAGTGTTAACAACTAACTCCTTAATTTCTTATAAATTTTTAAAATGTCAATTTGTTTTAATTTTTGTAAAGTTTAAGGTCGTATATCTCAGATGGGAGTCCTATACGATAGCAAAGTAGAGTAAAAATTTCAAACTTACCTTTGACTCTGAACCAAGTTATGATTTTTTTAATATTCGCGAGAAACGAAAATACATTGAATCTAATAACTTGCGGACATATGGACGTTTGTTACTACTCAAAATGTTGGTTCTACGCCTTTCAGATTGTATTGTTGTATTATAAAAATCAAATTATATTTATTTATTTCATTGTTCGGAGCCCGCTACAAGGGAAATTTGCTCTTTTGAACAAGTAGGATGCAAACAAGATTAAATACCATTGATTTAATGGATTAAAAATCAAATGAGTTTCCTTTTAAATATTTGTGCTAGTAAACTCTCAACATTGATATTAAAAGTAATTGACGTAGTGGCATGCGTGTACGACAGAAAATGGTGGCTCGTTCAAGTAGAAGAGACAAGTCTAGAATACGAAGATGGATTGCAGATTTATATTGCTAACCCTTTCAAGCCTGCATTTACTTTATATAACCTCCTCCTATAATTGATAGTAAATGTAAAAACCTTTTCCAGTCGTGGCAATTAAAACGATTTTGATAGTTAAGACCCTTCATGATATCTCTACAAGGACACAGATATTCTATTGCGGTATCTGCTTCCTGACCATACAGCACACTGGAGTTGTTGTGTGGTCAGTACTATGTTCCAACCGTCTGATTTTCCCCTTTCCAGGTAGTGTATTAATCCTAGAACACCAACATTCGTCAAAACGACCAACACCGCTGCGATTTACAGTGTCCCCTCCCCTCCACGTCTTCTATACTCCACCACAGTCCAGCTATGATACCTGTGGTCAATACTTGACAAGTAACCGAAATAATTACATCCCTCACACCAGCCGTTCGGAAATTACATGAAATTGTGTCAGAGGCGGTACGTGAATATTACGATTGTTTGGCCAACGTTTTATGCACCTTGACATTTTGATATAATGTACCTCTTAGGTAAATAAGAAGGTAAATATGTGTTTCCTGGACATACCTTGGAACACCAGGTACTGCCCATAGGGGAAAGGTGCAAAACAATATTTCCGAAAAATAGAGTTTTAATCAGAAGCCAACATCTTTAATGTAAAATTAAGACAATTTTACAGTGATTAATAAATATGGCAGGCACTTTTAAGGGGTATAACACGTAAAAAAAAACTTAATTGTTTTAATTCTCATATTAAATGAGAGTTTTATTCGCGCTGCCATTTAAACCGGAACAGCTGTACAAGATCATATGAGCAAGAACCAATGAGAGCGCAGAGAATAACCACAACTGCGCGGTGCTGTCATTCACTCTTACGGTTACGCAGTCTATCATATTCAACATTTATTTTTATGTTTCCTGATAATTAAACCCCACAAAAGTGTCTGCCCTTTGGTAATTATTTTCAAATATGTTTACTGAAGACGCTGTTTAAATCGCAGCGTGAATAAAGCACTTCATTTAATATTTAAAATAAAAACTAGGTACTTAGTTTTTTTTTTATTATTATCATTTTAACCCCGTTAAAAGTGCCTGCCTTATTTATTATTAATTTTAAAATTGCCTTCATTTGCAATTTTTATCATTAATAATAGTTGGTTTCTGAATAAAACTATTTTAGGGCAATATTGTTTTGCATTTTTCCCCTATGCGCAGTACCTGGTGTTCCAAGGTATGTCCAGGAAACACATACTTACCTTCTTATCTACCCAAGATGTACATTATAGCAAAATTTCAAGGTGCATAAAACACTTCATGAAAACTGGGTAGCCAGCTCTCGGTCTATTATAGGAACAAATAATGTATAACAGTCAGAAGTTAAAGTGATCTATTTTTATGGCCTTTTACCATAATATAATAACACAGGTCAACACAAAAAAAAACAAAAAAAAAACACACACGGAGCGGTGTGGTCTTTTTGGGGGTTTTTAGGGTCGCTGATTACGATAAGCGGGCTGGTTACCCTTCATCATATTAGATTCAAGGTCATTTGAAGGTAAAATAAAGAAAAAACAGTAGGAAAAAGCTTGAAAAAATCGTGCGTATGTTTTTAAATTCTCCAAGTCCGTACTTCGTTCAAACAAAAAAAAGTAGGTTAATTAAACAAAAAAAAATAGGAAGAATTTTAAGAAATGTATGCGTATATTCCCTGAGTCCGAACCGGTAGTTTGTCATTTGAAGGACCATACTGCTCGTTTTTTTTTTTTTTAGATTAAAAGTTGACCTGTAAAAATATAAACATATAAAAATTATGGCGCGACCATTAATTTTAGTTTTGAATTTTCCATATTTGTTAAGCTCAGGACAGTTTGACGAAATATTATTTTTTTTATCGATACAGAAAACAAAATTTGTTTCCCTCGTTTAATTTATTTAAAACGGTTATAAAAGCCAAACCCTCTACAATATTAAATATTTATGTACTAAAACTGATACGGTGGCCATGAATGTTTAGGCATGAGTACTTAACACTCCGTGCCAAGGGTCGTGGGTTCGATTCCCACTATGGGGTGGTGACTTTTCTTAGGAAAAAAGAAAAGGCTTAACCCATATACATTGCTAGAAAAGGGTAGTAACCTGTCGATAACGCGTTCTAAAATTCTTAGTTAAAAAGAGGTTTATTTAGTAAAATGGACGTTAAAATTTAAATAAATATATAAAAACACAGGTTAATTTGCAAGCCGACATTCTGACAGTGATGGCTAGTTTTCATGTCTGTTGCAAAGTGGATAAATGTCTGCAAAGCCTTCTAGAATACGTAGGACGTGTTTTCCCTGATTCATGAACAAACAGACAGGTAGATGTGTAATTGTGAAGAAACGCACATCAACATTTTGCTAGGGCCCGGAGAATTATCTGTAGAAGTTTCTGTAAAATGCGCTAGCTAAGGCAAAAACTTCGTTTATGTTATTTTCGTAGATTAAGTGTTTGTTACAATTATTTTATTTGCTAAGAGAGAGTTTATATGTTTTTGTATTATATTATTTAAAAAAAAAAATTAAAAATGAAATTTAAAAATGTTTTTCAGCCTGGCGTAAACCGGTAAGAACAACCGATTCATATTATGGAAATTTCAAGGGGGAACGTAAAAGGATAAAAAAATAAGTAATACAAAATTTTCTTACCCTGTTTCACCAAAATTGTCATTTTACTGTTAAATTCAATTTAAAAAAGTCGCACTCGCAGAAACTGCGCCATCTTAGCGCAGTTCTGTACATAATCCTAGTAACATTTAGAAAGCTTAAAATAGAAAAGAATATCTTCTTTTTTTTTTAGTATTTCGTGAAAAATGTCAAAAATGGGATAGATTAGGCGTCAGTAGCCAACTTACACAGAAGGAGATAATTCTAAAGAATCTTTTTAAAGAATCGTAGTAAATTGAATGTGGCCATTCACATACATACAAAGAATGTTCTGATGTAATTTTTGATCGGGCTTTGTCAGTCGGAGAAATAAGAACTAGGAAATTCGCGATTGGTAGTTTTGGTCTTTTGAACTGGTTAATTTATCTGTTTACCAAACGTTTTAGCTGTTTGTTGCTTATTTTAATTGCATTTAACAGTAAAAAAAAGGTAAGAAAATGTGAAACATTGATATAGAGTTTCCAAGACTGAACTTTGAGTAGGTGGGTTTATTTTTTTTTCTCATATTAAATCATGTTTTATTTATGCTGTCATTTAAACCGCTATAACCGTACAACCGGTTTTAAAAACCACAACTCCCCAGATGATTGGTTCTCTCATTCACTCTTACGAAATAATGAATAAAACAACATTAAATATTTGAAAAAAAAACATAGGTTTACAAATACAAGATAGCTGCGTATAGCCTTATCTCTTGTGTCGCCTTGTGGCGGTGCGTCATAGCCTTAACTATTGTGTTGACCAAAATTGCTACGCATAGCCTTATCTCTTGTGGCGTAGCGTCATAGCCTTAACTCTTGTGTTGACCAAAATTGCTACGCATAGCCTTATCTCTTGTGTTGTCTGGAATAGTTGCGAATACCCTTATCTCCTGTGTCGTGTATCGGACCTGGGGAAAGCTCTTGTTACGCCCCCAAAAATGCGAATAGCCTTATCTCTTTTTTCGTCCGGAATATCTGGGCATTGACTTATCTCTTCTGTCTTTAGAGATAGCTCCGCATTGACTCATCTCTTGCGTCGTTAAAGATAGCTCCGCATAGAATAATCTCTTGTGTCATCAGAGATAGTTGCGCATTGAGTCATCTCTTGTGTCATTAGAGATAGCTCCGCGTAGAGTTATCTCTTGTGTCGATAGCGATTGCTCTGTATAGCGATATATCTTGTATCGTCAGAGATTTCTCCGGATTGATTTATCATTTGTGTCGTCAGAGATAGCTCCGCATAGATTTATCATTCGTGTCGTCAGAGATCACTCCGCATAGATTTATCATTTGTTTCGTTAGAGATAGCTCCGCATAGATTTATCATTTGTGTCGTTAGAGATAGCACCGCATTGACTTTTCTCTTGTGTCTTTAGACATATCTACGCATAGAGTTATCTCTGGTATTGCCTTGTGGATCTGTATCATAACCCTATCTCTTGTGTTGTCATTTGGAGCTGCGTCAGAGCCTCATCTCTTGTCTCGCCTGGAATAGCTGCGTAAAACCTTATCTCTTGTGCCGTCAGGAATAGCTATGTCTTAGGTTTCGGGCTGAATTGTTCTGTACTGGAATCATGGGGAAAGACTATATATTTCTTATAACCAGCGCATATAACACACATGGTGTATAGTGTGGCGCATGGGTGTGTATATATATATATATATATATATATATATATATAATACAAGTATATAAGACAATGTAATGTATATATGTAATGTTTGTAATAACTATATGTAAGGTTTACATCGCCATTAAGCGGAACACCAAGAAATAAATATAACCAGCCACAGTTCTCCAGCCTGAACTCCTCTGGATAATTTTAGTATTAACAAATACAAGAAACAGCAATTAACCATCCTGAGCCAAAGAAACTCGAGTACTGCATTCATACATAAAAAAATATTGATTTATATTTTAAAGATATTATTGATCTTAAATAGAGCCCCTATATTAATAGGAAAGGACTTCTCGACAGTTCATGCTCTTGAGGGCCAATACTATTGGGGAGTTTATTGACAAAAAGAAACAGAATGTCTAACTTGATGAGCTAGCGTGCTTTTACTGAATGAAACCAATTTCATTTAGCATTGGATTCAGTTTTCCCTTCTGCTTTGGTTAGGTTTTTTCTTTGTAATTTTTAACCGTTCTACCGTACTTCATTGACTCTAATATGGACAGATTCTAACAACTATTGTTGTTACTAAGGCTATATTTATTGTTTTTTAGTGTTTTAGTGAAATGGACCACTTTAATTGTTCAGTTATGTAGTTTCAGACTAAATATTATTCCGGTAAAAGAGGTTGTGTAACAAGATAAGATGCAAAAGGAATCCCTTACCACTTTGAGGAAATCGAATACAATTTTATAACGTAGAACATGCTTTTGATTCATGGGAAAATAGAAATTTGCCATCAAGTGAACTAGTCCTTATTTTATTTTTAAAAAATACAGGAAACTAATGTTTGAAGGGTCCTAATGTTTGTGATATTATTTCCTTACAATGACCTATTATAACATAAGAAAAAAAAAATGTGAAGAATACAAGAGGTGTCAATAACTGTAGTGTCAATAACCCATCCACAGGGTGTCAATAACTGTAGTGTCAAGAACCCATCCACAGGGTGTCAATAACTGTAGTGTCAATAACCCATCCACAGGGTGTCAATAACTAGTTTTTGCACTTTTTATAATAATTATTGCCATATGATAAAATGTATTTAACTTTTGAAAGAAAAATCCACTTGAGTCTTTCTAAGGATAGATAAAGAGGAGCTATAGCAAGTTTCAGTTCTATCCCTTCATAAAAAGTTTTTTTTTTTTTGTTTTTTTTTTAATTTCGTCATAGAAATGTAGTCTTAAGGGGAAATGTACGTACACCGTAACTATGAGATAACATTGCGGAGCTGCAAGTCTCGGCGGTCCCAGTCTCGGCGCTCCCAGTCTCGGCGGTCCTCCTTAAAAACCATATCACCTGTCTTACAGTTTTTTATAATAACTTTTTTCTTCTCTTTGTATGCACCATTGTTATTGGTGGAAAAGAATAGGAAAAACTGTACCGCGTATATGCGTCAATAGGGTGGGTGACACTACTATTCACGCCCGCAGACATGCGCTTTTGATGGAGCTTTTCAAGGGTTAAAAATAAATACATCTGGAAGTACCACAAAGTTACTCTGCATAAGATCCAGAAACAGCTTCCCACCGGTTGTTGTACCACACAGTTACTCTGCATAAGATCCAGAAACAGCTTCCCTCCGGTTGTTGTACCACACAGTTACTCTGCATAAGATCCACAAACAGCTTCCCTCCGGTTGTTGTACCACACAGTTACTCTGCATAAGATCCAGAAACAGCTTCCCTCCGGTTGTTGTACCACACAGTTACTCTACATAAGATCCACAAAGAGCTTCCCTCCGGTTGTTGTACCACACAGTTACTCTGCATAAGATCCAGAAACACCTTCCCTCCGGTTGTTGTACCACACAGTTACTCTGCATAAGATCCCGAAACAGCTTCCCTCCGGTTGTTGTACCACACAGTTACTCTACATAAGATCCAGAAACAGCTTCCCTCCGGTTGTTGTACCACACAGTTACTCTGCATAAGATCCAGAAACAGCTTCCCTCCGGTTGTTGTACCACACAGTTACTCTGCATAAGATCCCGAAACAGCTTCCCTCCGGTTGTTGTACCACACAGTTACTCTGCATAAGATCCCGAAACAGCTTCCCTCCGGTTGTTGTACCACACAGTTACTCTGCATAAGATCCAGAAACAGCTTCCCTCCGGTTGTTGTACCACACAGTTACTCTGCATAAGATCCAGAAACAGCTTCCCTCCGGTTGTTGTACCACACAGTTACTCTGCATAAGATCCACAAACAGCTTCCCTCCGGTTGTTGTACCACACAGTTACTCTGCATACGATCCACAAACAGCTTCCCTCCGGTTTTTGTACCACACAGTTACTCTGCATAAGATCCAGAAACAGCTTCCCTCCGGTTGTTGTACCACACAGTTACTCTGCATAAGATCCACAAACAGCTTCCCTCCGGTTGTTGTACCACACAGTTACTCTGCATAAGATCTAGAAACAACTTCCCTCCGGTTGTTGTACCACACAGTTACTCTGCATAAGATCCACAAACAACATTTACAAGTAGTGCGAATTACGAATCAAATATAAAACATAAAAATGTAATCAGTCCAAAGAGGTAGAGAAAGCAGGTCCTCACTCCGCGCAGGGCTCCACGTCACAGAGGTAGAGAAAGCAGGTCCTCACTCCGCGCAGGGCTCCACGTCACAGAGGTAGAGAAAGCAGGTTCTCACTCCGCGCAGGGATCCACGTCACAGAGGTAGAGAAAGCAGGTTCTCACTCTGCGCAGGGATCCACGTCACAGAGGTAGAGAAAGCAGGTTCTCACTCCGCGCAGGGATCCACGTCACAGAGGTAGAGAAAGCAGGTTCTCACTCCGCGCAGGGCTCCACGTCACAGAGGTAGAGAAAGCAGGTTCTCACTCCGCGCAGGGCTCCACGTCACAGAGGTAGAGAAAGCAGGTTCTCACTCCGCGCAGGGATCCACGTCACAGAGGTAGAGAAAGCAGGTTCTCACTCCGCGCAGGGATCCACGTCACAGAGGTAGAGAAAGCAGGTTCTCACTCCGCGCAGGGATCCACGTCACAGAGGTAGAGAAAGCAGGTTCTCACTCCGCGCAGGGATCCACGTCACAGAGGTAGAGAAAGCAGGTTCTCACTCCGCGCAGGGCTCCACGTCACAGAGGTAGAGAAAGCAGGTTCTCACTCCGCGCAGGGCTCCACGTCACAGAGGTAGAGAAAGCAGGTTCTCACTCCGCGCAGGGATCCACGTCACAGAGGTAGAGAAAGCAGGTTCTCACTCCGCGCAGGGATCCACGTCACAGAGGTAGAGAAAGCAGGTTCTCACTCCGCGCAGGGCTCCACGTCACAGAGGTAGAGAAAGCAGGTTCTCACTCCGCGCAGGGCTCCACGTCACAGAGGTAGAGAAAGCAGGTTCTCACTCCGCGCAGGGCTTCACGTCACAGAGGTAGAGAAAGCAGGTTCTCACTCCGCGCAGGGCTCCACGTCACAGAGGTAGAGAAAGCAGGTTCTCACTCCGCGCAGGGATCCACGTCACAGAGGTAGAGAAAGCAGGTTCTCACTCCGCGCAGGGATCCACGTCACAGAGGTAGAGAAAGCAGGTTCTCACTCCGCGCAGGGATCCACGTCACAGAGGTAGAGAAAGAAGGTTCTCACTCCGCGCAGGGCTCCACGTCACAGAGGTAGAGAAAGCAGGTTCTCACTCCGCGCAGGGCTCCACGTCACAGAGGTAGAGAAAGCAGGTTCTCACTCCGCGCAGGGCTCCACGTCACAGAGGTAGAGAAAGCAGGTTCTCACTCCGCGCAGGGCTCCACGTCACAGAGGTAGAGAAAGCAGGTTCTCACTCCGCGCAGGGATCCACGTCACAGAGGTAGAGAAAGCAGGTTCTCACTCCGCGCAGGGATCCACGTCACAGAGGTAGAGAAAGCAGGTTCTCACTCCGCGCAGGGATCCACGTCACAGAGGTAGAGAAAGCAGGTTCTCACTCCGCGCAGGGATCCACGTCACAATCTGTTTTATTGCGAATTCATTTACCTTCTATAAGCAATTTCAAAAATAAAAAGCAATACAAAACTAAGGGAAACAAACAAAAAGTGCCGTTTAAATAAAAGAAACCAATACTTCTATGTTTTAAGGACTTTTTTTCCCCGAATGTGACCATCCCATCGGGAATTACCTTAGGAAATTTTTAGTAGGCTAAAAGTAAGTAAGTAGCATAAAAACATCTTCGTTTGGACGAATTCCAAACATGCAGTAAATTTTTGAGTTGAGTCGCAGGATTTTAAGTACACAAACCGAAAATTAGATAAAAAGTAAATACGTTTTTTTTTTCATCGAAAACCAAACAGATGGTTATATATCACAGATGATATATCACCAAACAGATGGTTTCTTTTGATTTTCTACGTCAGAGAACCTTTAAAAAAATTACCTCTAAGCCTATAAACATAAATAAATACGCGAGTGTAACAATTTGTTCTGCACGAATTTGCCTGTAAAAAAGTGTTCCGGTACGCGGTTTCTGCTCGTTTCGAACTTTATCTTTTAAGATCTTAAATCTTAGTAGACAAAGCGGTTTCTTTTTTTACAAAATTTCTTTCACGAAATGAGTCAGAAAGTGGTGATTTGACAAAATATATGAGACACCCTCTAAACGGAAATCACTTTGATTTTAAAAATGGCATTTAGGAATTAAATGACGACCAGTTATTCATCTCTTTTAATAAATTGTTCGTCAATAAAATAAAATAATTAATAATAATAATAAAAAAAAAAAAAAAAAAAAAAAAATTAATAATCAAGTTGTGCCAAATTACGAATTCAATTTCGCTCCATAATTTCGTGTCATGGCTATATTTCGTGTCATGGCTATATTTCTGTTACACTTTTGGGGGAGCCCAGCTATGTGGCATTTACATTTCAAAATTAAAGTATTTTAATGAGGGCGTTTTATATATCATCTTTTATATTTCTACTACAGTTCTTAAAAGAATGGAACTCCAGCTATAGAAGCTGCTGGAGAGAAAAAATAGTCCTTACTAGACTTAGAATAGGGCATACACTACTAACTCACTCTTACTTGATGACAAAACATGACATACCACTATGCACAGAGTGCAATAAAACATTAACATCAGAACACTTACTGACAGACTGCAGAAAATGTGAAAACATTAACATACCAGGTGATATGTACGAACTTTCGACAGATGGTAGCCCACACATATCCAGTATTTTACACTTTTTAAAACAGATAAACATGTATGATGGAATATAGCAAAAAAGAAAAATTTTAAATATCTTAAAATTAATTTTATTTGTGCAAAATAAAGCGAAAAGATGGCATATTTAGTTTATTAAAAATAATTTATCACTTACCTGTTTTTTATTTTATAGTTGACCTTAATGTTTGGTATTTTTATTATTTTATTTTTCTCTTTCTTTTTTTGTCTTATATAGTATTAATGTTGATAGATTTAGTTATTTCATTTTTTATTTAAATGTTTTATTTTTGATGTTCAAGATATTTTATTTTGTTTGCACTCTACGTGCTTATAGAGCTAATCGCCCAGTTGCTAGCTCTTAATCATATAAATAAAAAAAATAAAAATAAAATTCAATAGTTGTGGGGATTGTTCTGAAGCGAGCTAGAATGAGGAGATACTTGTAGCTAGTGATCTGTTCGGATATTGAAGGATTATATAGTTATTAGAAGAAGATTGGCTAAAGGATCATATCCAAGGTAAAGCTCTTTTCCCGAGCAATCCATCTTGATTTTCTTCAGGATTGACATCTCTGTAGATCTGAAGAAAATACTCAACCTCTACCAACTATAAGCCTTTCTTCTAGAAGATATATCTTATGACATCTTTTGATTTTCTCTTTCTTTAGGAAGGACACTTTTTGGATTTTTTTTGATTTATTAGTCGACTAAACAAGGTTGGAGAAACAACGTTATGTGTTTATATCGTCGCTACAAATGCAGAGTATCGAATATGAAAACCACCACTTTTCAGAGTGGAAAAGCATTTATTTATAACTTTTTTTTGGACAGTCAAATATTCGGCAGATTTGACCTTTTGATAGTGGAATACTTTCCCTTTAATAGAGTGATCTAAGATTCAAGAATTTGCCGTACATAAGTCCAGCAGAAATTAGTAAAGATTGACAATAAAAGATGCATTTTTTCACATTCGTTACTCTGCATTTGTATCGACGATATGTCCCCAGGTCTCTATTTTAGTTTCAAAATTTTAAATCGTCAAAATACATTATTGAGAGGTTGTAAAAAATATCAGAAAAATACGTTTTCGATTTTTTTTTGCACGTAGAAAATGGTTTTTTTTTTTTCAGTTTTGTGTCATTTTGATTTTTAAGAGTTTCATTCGTAAAAAAAAAAAAAAGAAAAAAAAGTGTTAAATAGTTTATTTCGCCAAAATGATCCGAACATCTAGAGCCTTCAGTTGTAGGATTTTCAAATTGTTCATCACTTATACGTAGGTGAGAGATTTTTTTTTTTTACGTGAATTTTAAAGTAGTATCTCGATGCTAATGCAGCATGCATTACACTGCTCTGAAAAATTTAACTTTTTGTGTGGGGTTTTTATTTTCATATGTTATTATCCCTAATTAGAGTATGCTGAATCAGAATATGAAATTTTATTTTCTCCATCACATGCAAATTTTTCACATTACAGGATATAGTAAAATATGCATTTTTATACCTACAAGCCTCTATTGACTTTACCATATATTATTTAATAAATTCATAACTGTCAACACAACACTCTTCAAAATTAACTAATGTTTTACATCATCACTTAAGTTTGAACATTTGACCAGTTTTTTTATATACTGCCTCAAAATGAACGTTTTGTAGACTTCCTACTTTGGAAAGAATTTGATACATCTCATTCAGGCAACCAGCAATAATCAGCTGTCATATTTATATTCAACTTTCCCTGGTAGAGTCTTTTCATTTCCTTTATGTTCTGATGAACTGATTTCAAAATGATCCTCACTGATACAGCCGAGATTTTTTGAAAAAAGTCCAAACGAGAGTGCAGGAAATTTAAATTCACGCACATATTACAGCCCAGCTTTCGAAAGCATATTTCTAATTTGTCAGAAGGTTTTTGATGACTCTCTTAACACGTTCCCAGTCCCCCGAATGAAACATAAAAACAACCCGGAACTCATGAATTACATTTCTTATTCCTAGCTCGAGACTGTCTCTCTGCGTCAAATGTTTTCTTGACCAGTGATCGGATCGGGTTCCCATTCAAAAATAAAACATGGCTTTTTAGTGTTGCCTGATTGCTAGCCTAGTAGCATGACAATAACGTCTAAATCTCTACACATTTGCTACTTATGTGCATATTTTACTTTTTTTAGAAATAATTTTTAAGTTATGTTACATTTGCTAAAGCTACATTCACATGGATTGGACTTTAAATAAGGCATTTATTTGTGTCTGTTACACTGATACATTGTTATGTTGTTATGAAGCACATTATAAATTCAACAATGTTATCAGCATTATTTGTTCGCATTCTGGTAGCTTTTCAGTTCTATATACACAGATCTACATTAAAACATTTTAGGTACAACTGCTATTTGTGTAAAAAAGGTACGTGGTAGAAGAAAAAACAAAAAAAAAAGATTACAGTTTTGATATTAACACACCAAATTTAGCATATTAGACCTATTTTGAAAGAAACTCAAGAATAATGCATATCGGTGTTATCGGAAATGGCTGGAGCAACAAATTCGTGATTGGGCTCAATTTAGAGCAACAAATTATGACACCTATCTGCATTTCGTCAGATAATTACATCAAAAGTTACCGGGGTGGCTGTCCTAGCGTAATATTACCTTAACACAGCCACGTTTTCTCGGAAACGGCCGGAACAACGAGTGTGTTAGAAGTCGGGGTTGCGATGGGGTTGCTGGTCCAGCGTAATAGAGCTGGTTTTGAACCAGTGTTTGCCTAGTAACTTTCTGAGCTTGGATCTCATGAAGATATTACAGAGTGTGTTAGAAGTCGGGGTTGCGATGGGGTTGCTGGTCCAGCGTAATAGAGCTGGTTTTGAACCAGTGTTTGCCTAGTAACTTTCTGAGCTTGGAATATGAAGATATTACAGAGTGTGTTAGAAGTCGGGGTTGCGATGGGATTGCTGGTCCAGCGTAATAGAGCTGGTTTTGAACCAGTGTTTGCCTAGTAACTTTCTGAGCTTGGATTTCATAAAGATATTACAGAGTGTGTTAGAAGTCGGGGTTGCGATGGGGTTGCTGGTCCAGCGTAATAGAGCTGCTTTTGAACCAGTGTTTGCCTAGTAACTTTCTGAGCTTGGATTTCATGAAGATATTACAGAGTGTGTTAGAAGTCGGGGTTGCGATGGGGTTGCTGGTCCAGCGTAATAGAGCTGCTTTTGAACCAGTGTTTGCCTAGTAACATTCTGAGCTTGGAATATGAAGATATTACAGAGTGTGTTAGAAGTCGGGGTTGCGATGGGGTTGCTGGTCCAGCGTAATAGAGCTGCTTTTGAACCAGTGTTTGCCTAGTAACTTTCTGAGCTTGGAATATGAAGATATTACAGAGTGTGTTAGAAGTCGGGGTTGCGATGGGGTTGCTGGTCCAGCGTAATAGAGCTGGTTTTGAACCAGTGTCTGCCTAGTAACTTTCTGAGCTTGGATTTCATGAAGATATTACAGAGTGTGTTAGAAGTCGGGGTTGCGATGGGGTTGCTGGTCCAGCGTAATAGAGCTGGTTTTGAACCAGTGTTTGCTTAGTAACTTTCTGAGCTTGGAATATGAAGATATTACAGAGTGTGTTAGAAATCGGGGTTGCGATGGGGTTGCTGGTCCAGCGTAATAGAGCTGGTTTTGAACCAGTGTTTGCCTAGTAACTTTCTGAGCTTGGATTTCATGAAGATATTACAGAGTGTGTTAGAAGTCGGGGTTGCGATGGGGTTGCTGGTCCAGCGTAATAGAGCTGCTTTTGAACCAGTGTTTGCCTAGTAACTTTCTGAGCTTGGAATATGAAGATATTACAGAGTGTGTTAGAAGTCGGGGTTGCGATGGGGTTGCTGGTCCAGCGTAATAGAGCTGCTTTTGAACCAGTGTTTGCCTAGTAACTTTCTGAGCTTGGTTTTCATGAAGATATTACAGAGTGTGTTAGAAGTCGGGGTTGCGATGGGGTTGCTGGTCCAGCGTAATAGAGCTGCTTTTGAACCAGTGTTTGCCTAGTAACTTTCTGAGCTTGGAATATGAAGATATTACAGAGTGTGTTAGAAGTCGGGGTTGCGATGGGGTTGCTGGTCCAGCGTAATAGAGCTGGTTTTGAACCAGTGTTTGCCTAGTAACTTTCTGAGCTTGGATTTCATAAAGATATTACAGAGTGTGTTAGAAGTCGGGGTTGCAATGGGGTTGCTGGTCCAGCGTAATAGAGCTGCTTTTGAACCAGTGTTTGCCTAGTAACTTTCTGAGCTTGGATTTCATGAAGATATTACAGAGTGTGTTAGAAGTCGGGGTTGCGATGGGGTTGCTGGTCCAGCGTAATAGAGCTGCTTTTGAACCAGTGTTTGCCTAGTAACTTTCTGAGCTTGGAATATGAAGATATTACAGAGTGTGTTAGAAGTCGGGGTTGCGATGGGGTTGCTGGTCCAGCGTAATAGAGCTGCTTTTGAACCAGTGTTTGCTTAGTAACTTTCTGAGCTTGGAATATGAAGATATTACAGAGTGTGTTAGAAGTCGGGGTTGCGATGGGGTTAGTCCAGCGTAATAGAGCTGGTTTTGAACCAGTGTTTGCCTAGTAACTTTCTGAGCTTGGAATATGAAGATATTACAGAGTGTGTTAGAAGTCGGGGTTGCGATGGGGTTGCTGGTCCAGCGTAATAGAGCTGCTTTTGAACCAGTGTTTGCCTAGTAACTTTCTGAGCTTGGATTTCATGAAGATATTACAGAGTGTGTTAGAAGTCGGGGTTGCGATGGGGTTGCTGGTCCAGCGTAATAGAGCTGCTTTTGAACCAGTGTTTGCCTAGTAACTTTCTGAGCTTGGAATATGAAGATATTACAGAGTGTGTTAGAAGTCGGGGTTGCGATGGGGTTGCTGGTCCAGCGTAATAGAGCTGGTTTTGAACCAGTGTTTGCCTTGTAACTTTCTGAGCTTGGAATATGAAGATATTACAGAGTGTGTTAGAAGTCGGGGTTGCGATGGGGTTGCTGGTCCAGCGTAATAGAGCTGCTTTTGAACCAGTGTTTGCCTAGTAACTTTCTGAGCTTGGATTTCATGAAGATATTACAGAGTGTGTTAGAAGTCGGGGTTGCGATGGGGTTGCTGGTCCAGCGTAATAGAGCTGCTTTTGAACCAGTGTTTGCCTAGTAACTTTCTGAGCTTGGAATATGAAGTATATTACAGAGTGTGTTAGAAGTCGGGGTTGCTGGTCCAGCGTAATAGAGCTGGTTTTCAACCAGTGTTTGCCTAGTAACTTTCTGAGCTTGGAATATGAAGATATTACAGAGTGTGTTAGAAGTCGGGGTTGCGATGGGGTTGCTGGTCCAGCGTAATAGAGCTGGTTTTGAACCAGTGTTTGCCTAGTAACTTTCTGAGCTTGGATTTCATGAAGATATTACAGAGTGTGTTAGAAGTCGGGGTTGCGATGGGGTTGCTGGTCCAGCGTAATAGAGCTGCTTTTGAACCAGTGTTTGCCTAGTAACTTTCTGAGCTTGGATTTCATGAAGATATTACAGAGTGTGTTAGAAGTCGGGGTTGCGATGGGGTTGCTGGTCCAGCGTAATAGAGCTGCTTTTGAACCAGTGTTTGCCTAGTAACTTTCTGAGCTTGGAATATGAAGATATTACAGAGTGTGTTAGAAGTCGGGGTTGCGATGGGGTTGCTGGTCCAGCGTAATAGAGCTGGTTTTGAACCAGTGTTTGCCTTGTAACTTTCTGAGCTTGGAATATGAAGATATTACAGAGTGTGTTAGAAGTCGGGGTTGCGATGGGGTTGCTGGTCCAGCGTAATAGAGCTGCTTTTGAACCAGTGTTTGCCTAGTAACTTTCTGAGCTTGGATTTCATGAAGATATTACAGAGTGTGTTAGAAGTCGGGGTTGCGATGGGGTTGCTGGTCCAGCGTAATAGAGCTGCTTTTGAACCAGTGTTTGCCTAGTAACTTTCTGAGCTTGGAATATGAAGATATTACAGAGTGTGTTAGAAGTCGGGGTTGCGATGGGGTTGCTGGTCCAGCGTAATAGAGCTGGTTTTGAACCAGTGTCTGCCTAGTAACTTTCTGAGCTTGGATTTCATGAAGATATTACAGAGTGTGTTAGAAGTCGGGGTTGCGATGGGGTTGCTGGTCCAGCGTAATAGAGCTGGTTTTGAACCAGTGTTTGCTTAGTAACTTTCTGAGCTTGGAATATGAAGATATTACAGAGTGTGTTAGAAATCGGGGTTGCGATGGGGTTGCTGGTCCAGCGTAATAGAGCTGGTTTTGAACCAGTGTTTGCCTAGTAACTTTCTGAGCTTGGATTTCATGAAGATATTACAGAGTGTGTTAGAAGTCGGGGTTGCGATGGGGTTGCTGGTCCAGCGTAATAGAGCTGCTTTTGAACCAGTGTTTGCCTAGTAACTTTCTGAGCTTGGAATATGAAGATATTACAGAGTGTGTTAGAAGTCGGGGTTGCGATGGGGTTGCTGGTCCAGCGTAATAGAGCTGGTTTTGAACCAGTGTTTGCCTTGTAACTTTCTGAGCTTGGAATATGAAGATATTACAGAGTGTGTTAGAAGTCGGGGTTGCGATGGGGTTGCTGGTCCAGCGTAATAGAGCTGCTTTTGAACCAGTGTTTGCCTAGTAACTTTCTGAGCTTGGATTTCATGAAGATATTACAGAGTGTGTTAGAAGTCGGGGTTGCGATGGGGTTGCTGGTCCAGCGTAATAGAGCTGCTTTTGAACCAGTGTTTGCCTAGTAACTTTCTGAGCTTGGAATATGAAGATATTACAGAGTGTGTTAGAAGTCGGGGTTGCGATGGGGTTGCTGGTCCAGCGTAATAGAGCTGGTTTTCAACCAGTGTTTGCCTAGTAACTTTCTGAGCTTGGAATATGAAGATATTACAGAGTGTGTTAGAAGTCGGGGTTGCGATGGGGTTGCTGGTCCAGCGTAATAGAGCTGGTTTTGAACCAGTGTTTGCCTAGTAACTTTCTGAGCTTGGATTTCATGAAGATATTACAGAGTGTGTTAGAAGTCGGGGTTGCGATGGGGTTGCTGGTCCAGCGTAATAGAGCTGCTTTTGAACCAGTGTTTGCCTAGTAACTTTCTGAGCTTGGAATATGAAGATATTACAGAGTGTGTTAGAAGTCGGGGTTGCGATGGGGTTGCTGGTCCAGCGTAATAGAGCTGCTTTTGAACCAGTGTTTGCCTAGTAACTTTCTGAGCTTGGATTTCATGAAGATATTACAGAGTGTGTTAGAAGTCGGGGTTGCTGGTCCAGCGTAATAGAGCTGCTTTTGAACCAGTGTTTGCCTAGTAACTTTCTGAGCTTGGAATATGAAGATATTTTCTTCTTGCTTTGCTTTTTATTCCCTCCACCGTCTCCTCATTTTTATTCTCTGAATTTACTTTCTGACTCTTTTCCATATTGGCTTCCAGGTTTTTAGCATATGCGTATCCATGGCCGTTATCCTTAACGGGTAAAAGATCTAATAGTAAGTGAATATCTCTATCTGCCAATGAGGATTTTAAAGCACCCAGTTCTTCTAGCATTCCTAATCTCTTAGCCTTTTAGCATATGCGTATCCATGGCCGTTATCCTTAACGGGTAAAAGATCTAATAGTAAGTGAATATCTCTATCTGCCAATGAGGATTTTAAAGCACCCAGTTCTTCTAGCATTCCTAATCTCTTAGCCTTTTAGCATATGCGTATCCATGGCCGTTATCCTTAACGGGTAAAAGATCTAATAGTAAGTGAATATCTCTATCTGCCAATGAGGATTTTAAAGCACCCAGTTCTTCTAGCATTCCTAATCTCTTAGCCTTTTAGCATATGCGTATCCATGGCCGTTATCCTTAACGGGTAAAAGATCTAATAGTAAGTGAATATCTCTATCTGCCAATGAGGATTTTAAAGCACCCAGTTCTTCTAGCATTCCTAATCTCTTAGCCTTTTAGCATATGCGTATCCATGGCCGTTATCCTTAACGGGTAATAGATCTAATATTAAGTGAACATCTCTATCTGCCAATGAGGATTTTAAAGCACCCAGTTCTTCTAGCATTCCTAATCTCTTAAAGCACCCAGTTCTTCTAGCATTCCTAATCTCTTAAAGCACCCAGTTCTTCTAGCATTCCTAATCTCTTAAAGCACCCAGTTCTTCTAGCATTCCTAATCTCTTAAAGCACCCAGTTCTTCTAGCATTCCTAATCTCTTAAAGCACCCAGTTCTTCTAGCATTCCTAATCTCTTAAAGCACCCAGTTCTTCTAGCATTCCTAATCTCTTAGCATTTTAGCATATGCGTATCCATGGCCGTTATCCTTAACGGGTAAAAGATGTAATAGTAAGTGAATATCTCTATCTGCCAATGAGGATTTTAAAGCACCCAGTTCTTCTAGCATTCCTAATCTCTTAGCCTTTTTTTACGTTGTCAATTTTATATCCAATTCCGACTCCGTCAGTACATCGTTTCCTTTCAAATATATTGGATCTATCGTTTTTAAATTTATAAATAAAATATTAATACTTTCTAAAATGTATTTTCTTTAATATATAACAGTTATTATACAAAATCCCTGGCACCTATTTTCTGAAATAGACCCGGCCGATAATCAAAGGAGTTAAAAAGTGGTGAAGCTGCATTGTTCTATATTTAATGTGTGATACAATGCAAATTTCTAGCCCCTTCAAGGCATCTTCAAAATATTAAATCATTATACAGAAATGTAATCACTGCGAAACCATTTTTTTTTTATTATTTCCGATTGTGACATAAATTAATATATATTAATAATGCCAAACTTGAAAAATAGTTACTATCCTACTGCATCATTTTGGAGTAGCCGGGATCAAGGTTATAATCTTCTGTGGATCGGATATTTTTTTTTCTTAAACAATGTCAGCAATATCATAAAATATTGGAGATGGAGAAAGAGGGAGAACGAGAGGGGGGGGAGAGAGAGAGGGGGGGGGGGACGGAGAGGGTAAGAGGGGGAGAGAGAGAGAGTCAGTGTAACAGCTGGAGACAGATTAATTTCCAGCCCCCCGGCCGCATCAACGTCACCACATGGAATATGTTGCCAGCAGAACATGGTCAACATACCCTGAGATTTGATGTCAAATTACAAATGAAATGTTTCTACCGAAATGTCATGATTCAATGTCAACGGATAATTAATTGCAATACCATTCCCCTCAAAATATTAATTTATCATCATATAATCGTGTAAAAAGAATTCGTAACATATATGCAGTAATATATATATAAATATATATATATATATATATATATATATATATATAAATATATATATATATTATATATATATATATATATATATATATATATATATATATATGTGTATATATATAAAGCCCCCAATTATGCCCTATTAAAGGGATTGAAACTAAATGTACAATATTTTCCAGTACCTATACTGCCGCTACATCTCAACTCATTGGGAATACAATCTGAATCACGATGATTATCATCTGAATTTTTCAACTTATTAAGCCGGGAAACCGTCTCGGCAATCGGTTGTTACTTCTCACACTACTAGTCTTAAACTGCGGCTCACAGTGGGGCCAAATGGCCAAAAACCGAAAGAAAATATCAATATCATTTGAACGGCTGATGTCATCGAATTTTCGTTGGTCTCATTCAATTTAGAATAAAAAAATACATTGGAAAACATATGCGGTTTATCTCTGTGCTAAGAATTTGGAGGACCCGAAAATATCTTCTTCATATCCCGCTAGAGTGATTTCGTTGTGATTTTTTCGCGTGCCTCCCCCATCCTGTCCACGATATCACATGTGGTCATGTCAAGACTAGAATAAAAAAATACTTTGGAAAACATATGCGGTTTATCTCTGTGCTAAGAATTTGGAGGACCCGAAAATACCTTCTTCATATCCCGCTAGAGTGATTTCGTTGTGTTTTTTTTCGCGTGCCTCCCCCATCCCGTCCACGATATCACATGTGGTCATGTCAAGACTAGAATAAAAAAATACTTTGGAAAACATATGCGGTTTATCTCTGTGCTAAGAATTTTGAGGACCCGAAAATACCTTCTTCATATCCCGCTAGAGTGATTTCGTTGTGTTTTTTTCGCGTGCCTCCCCCATCCCGTCCACGATATCACATGTGGTCATGTCAAGACTAGAATAAAAAAATACCTACTATTATTATTATTTTTTTTTTTTTTACGGCTCATCGACAAATCTTGGCCATTAGCGCCGACATCCAGGGTGCAGCCAGGAATATTCTCAGCGAGTCCAGAGATGAGAAAATTCCTGCCGCCGGTGGGAATCGAACCCACCATATCCCGATTATGAATCTAGCGCGCTAGCCACTAGACCACGGGAGACCCCGCCTACTATTATTATTTTAAATATGTTTTTAACGGTTTGCTAAATCGCCCTATAATATATACCTGAATTTTGCGAATTGCAATTGATATTATTCTATTCTTAATGAAAAAGCGCATTTCGCAATCGCCCTAAAAACACGAATTAAGGCATTTTATTATAGAAATATAATAATACTTTGCTGCTCTGCAGAGCTTGATATGGCTCAAGGAAGAAACAGCATTCTCCTGGAACTACTGTAGTAGTTTACACGGAAAGTCAGGTGGTAACCCAGTCACTACTTCGGAAACAGAATAGTAGTCGTAATATTTATGAGATCCGATGTCTGGTGAAAGAGCTGAAGGAGTCTGGTCTAGATCTCTCCATGGAGTGGATACCAGGACATAGCGGCATAGGTGGGAATGAAGAAGCTGATCGTTTGGCCAAGGCTGCAAGTCTGTTACCAGTCAACGATGCTGCTTACAAGAAGTACCCTTTCTCATTAGCGAAGAAAATCTTTAAACGTTATTGCAAATGGGAATGGGGAAAAATGTGGCAGAAATCGGAAAAAAGGGGCAGTAGCAAGGAAGTACTTTCGAACATTGAGGGAAAGGCAAAAATGCAGGTGGCTTACACTGTCTCGGATGCTGACTAAGTATTTAACAGGCCATGGAGACTTCGCTAGCTACCTACATGCGTTCGGCAAACGAGGTCTTCCAGACTGCAGCTGTGGGCAGATTGAGACGGCGGAACATGTCCTAATGGGTTGCCCGCAATTTGAAGAACTAAGAAAAAATGTATAAAAAGCCCTATCACAGCATTACACGGTCTAGTTTCAAAACAAAATTATAACTCTTTTCTAAATACAAACAAAAAAAATGGTTAATCGTTTAAAATTATATGCTAGATATAATGGATCAGATTATTCTAAAATACTCTAGAAAAAACCTAGATTTTATTTGTGATCTTTATTTCTGCTCTCCTAGGCTTCCTGAGAAATCTGTCCGATCGAAAGAAAGTCGCCGTCGTTGCGAAGCTCGTAAAATAAATAAATAAATAACTCTTTTCTTTATTTATTAACTCAAATTGAAAAAAAATCGAGTAAAAGATTAATTTCTGTTTAACTTATTTCATATGGTTAATCGTTTAAAAGTAAAAAATTTCAAAATAATTAATTCATTTTCAATTACTTAACATTTATTTTATCAATTTCATTTCTTTGTTAATCTTCTTTTCTTAATTTTTTCACTATTTATTTATTAACATTGTTATTAGAAATAGCTTATTATCCGTAATTTGTTATACATACTATGAATGTTAAATTATTATTACGAATAATTAATTATACCTTGTAGTGCTGTGAGCGGAGCAAGGTTGTTTTTATTGTGTACATAAATAAAATAAAAAAAAAAAAAAGAAATATAAATAAAATAAAATGTGAAAATATTGTATTACAGCCGAACGATCAAAAAGTAATAATAATGTAAACACATGATTTTATTAAATCAATAATTCTAAGGCTTCTGCGCTTACTGGAAAATATGTTTTTTTTTCGTTTCAGTTCGCATGCTAGATATAATGGATCAGATTATTCTAAAATCCTCTGGAAAAAACCTAGATTTTATTTGTGATCTTTATTTCTGCTCTCCTAGGCTTCCTAAAAAGAAAACCTAGGATCGGAGAAATATGTCCGATCGAAAGAGCTGCTGATACTATCATTGCGGTACCATGGATTAAAACCTTGTCTACTGTTGAGGGCATATAGTAACTCGGCTACAGTCGAATAGCCAATTATGCAGTCACTTCCGCGCACAGCCAACATTTGATTGGGTCAATTGCATGTTGACTGTTCATAGCCCCAAGAGCAGAGTTGGGCAAACGTTAGCGCGCGCTAATATCTAATACCTTCCCGCTAATTTAGCGGAACTGATAAGAGCCTGCGCTAACGGTTAGCGCATAGCGACGGCAGTGCGCTAATCGCTAATTCACCTATAATGTTTAAATATCTTTGTAGCTAACTAGGAGGAATATTGAAGGTGGAATAAAAAAAGGATATTGGAAGTGTTATTACAAAGAACATTTAAGGTCGTATTTGTAAGTATATAGGAGGTGGTATTAGGAAGGATATACAAGGTGGTATTAGGAAGGATATAGAAGGTCGTTTTAGGAAGGATATACAAGGTGGTATTAGGAAGGATATAGAAGGTGGTATTAGGAAGGATATAGAAGGTGGTATTAGGAAGGATATTAAAGGTGGTATTAGGAAGGATATAGAAGGTCGTTTTAGGCAGGATATACAAGGTGACATTAGGAAGGGTATAGAAGGTGGTATTAGGAAGGGTATAGAAGGTGGTATTAGAAAGAATATTAAAGGCGGTATTTGGAAGGATATTGGAGGTGGTATTAGGAGGGATATAGAAGGTGGTATTAGGAAGGGTATTGGAGGTGGTATTAGGAAGAATATTAAAGACGATATTAGGAAGGATATTAAAGGGGGTATTAGGAAGGAAATAGAAGGCGGTATTAGGGAGTATACGGAAGGTGGCAATAGGAAGGATATTGAAGGTCGTAACAGGAAGGATATAGAAGGTGATATTAAGAAGGATAATGAAGGTCGTATTAGGAAGGTTATAGAAGGTGGTATTAGGAAGGTTATTGGAGGTGGTATTAAGAAGGATATTAATGGCGGTAGTAGAGAGGATATTGGAGGTGGGATTAGGAAGGATATAGAAGACGGTATTAGGGAGGATATAGAAGGTGCTATTAGGAAGGATATAGAAGGCGGTATTAGGGAGGATATAGAAAGTGCTATTAGGAAGGATATCGAAGGTCGTATTAGGAAGGATATAGAAGGTGGCATTAGGACGGATATTGGAAGTAGTATTAGGAAGAATATAAAAGCTGATATTAGGCAGGATATGGAAGGTGGTATTAGGAAGGATATTGAAGGTGGTAATAGGAAGGATATAGAAGGTGGTATTACGAAGAATATAGAAGGTGGTATTAGGAAGGGTATATAAGGTGGTATTAAAAAGGATATTAATGGCGGTATTAGAGAGGATATTGGAGGTGGTATTAGGAAGGATATAGAAGGTGGCATTAGGAAGGGTATTGGAGGTGGTATTAGGAAGGGTATAGAAGATGGTATTTGGAAGGGTATAGAAGGTGGTATTAGGAAGGATATTAAAGGCGGTATTAGGAAGGATATTGGAGGTGGTATTAGGAAGGATATTGGAGTTGGTATTAGGAAGGGTATTGGAGGTTGAATTAGGAAGGATATTAAAGGCGGTATTAGAGAGGATATAGGAGGATATTGGAGTTTGAATAACTGTGTAGCACATAATAGAGGAATGCCCTAAATACCGGCACCAATTTGCTGCGGAAGGTATCAACAGAAAACTTGTAGTGTGCCTTGGAAATAATACCTCAGAAATTGACAGACTGTTAAATACCTTCCTAATACTTTCTTGAATACCCATCCCTTTACCACCTTCAATATCCCTCCTAATACCCCATAAACATTCTTCCTAATGCCACCTCCAATATACTTCCTAATCCCAACTTCAATATCCTTCCCTATACCACCTTCTTTATCCTTCCTAATACTACCTTCTAAATCCTTCCCTAATACCCCCTTTAATATCCTTCCTAATACCACCTCCAATATCCTTCCTAATACCACCTTCTATATCCTCCCTAATATCAGCTTTTATATTCTTCCTAATATAAGCTTTTATATTCTTCCTAATACTACTTCCAATATCCGTCCTTATGCCACCTTCTATGTCCTTCCTAATAGCACCTTCTATATCCTCCCTAATACCGCCTTCTATACCCTTCATAATACTACTTCCAATATCCTTCCTAATACGACCTTCAATATCCTTCTTAATATCGCCTTCTTTATACTTTCTATTACGACCTTCAATATCCTTCCTATTGCCACCTTTTATGTACTCCCTAATACCGCCTTCTATTCCCTTCTTAATACCACTTTCTATATCCTTCCTAATGCCACCTTCTATAACCTTCCTAATACCACCTTCTATATCCTTCCTAAAACGACCTTCTATATCCTTCCTAATACCACCTTCTACATCCTTCCTAATACCACCTTCTATATCCTTCCTAAAACGACCTTCTATATCCTTCCTAATACCACCTTCTATATACTTCCAAATACGACCTTCAATGTTCTTTGTAATAACACTTCCAATATCCTTTACCACCTTCAATATCCCTCCTAATACCACATAAACATTCTTCCTAATGCCACCTCCAATATACTTCCTAATCCCACCTTCAATATCCTTCCCTAAACCACCTTCTTTATCCTTCCTAATACTACCTTCTAAATCCTTCCCTAATACCCCCTTTAATATCCTTCCTAATACCACCTCCTATATCCTTCCTAATACCACCTTCTCTATCCTCCCTAATACCAGCTTTTATATTCTTCCTAATATAAGCTTTTATATTCTTCCTAATACTACTTCCAATATCCGTCCTTATGCCACCTTCTATGTCCTCCCTAATATCAGCTTTTATATTCTTCCTAATATAAGCTTTTATATTCTTCCTAATACTACTTCCAATATCCGTCCTTATGCCACCTTCTATGTCCTTCCTAATAGCACCTTCTATATCCTCCCTAATACCGCCTTCTATACCCTTTATAATACTACTTCCAATATCCTTCCTAATACGACCTTCAATATCCTTCTTAATATCACCTTCTTTATACTTCCCATTACGACCTTCAATATCCTTCCTATTGCCACCTTTTATGTACTCCCTAATACCGCCTTCTATTCCCTTCTTAATACCACCTTCTATATCCTTCCTAATGCCACCTTCTATAACCTTCCTAATACCACCTCCTATATACCTCCAAATACCACCTTCTATATCCTTCCTATTACGACCTTCAATATCCTTCCTAATACCACCTTCCATATCCTGCCTAATATCAGCTTTTATATTCTTCCTAATACTACTTCCAATATCCGTCCTTATGCCACCTTCTATATCCTTCCTAATACGACCTTCGATATCCTTCCTAATAGCACCTTCTATATCCTCCCTAATACTGCCTTCTATATCCTTCCTAATCCCACCTCCAATATCCTCTCTAATACCGCCATTAATATCCTTCCTAATACCACCTCCAATAACCTTCCTAATACCACCTGCTATAACCTTCCTAATACGACCTTCATTATCCTTCTTAATATCACCTTCTATATCCTTCCTATTACGACTTTCAATATCCTTCCTATTGCCACCTTCTGTATACTCCCTAATACCCCCTTTAATATCCTTCCTAATACCACCTCCAATACCCTTCCTAATACCACCTTCTATATCCTTCCAAATACCGCCTTTAATATCCTTCCTAATACCACCTCCAAAATGCTTCCAAATACCGCCTTTAATATCCTTCCTAATACCACCTTCTATTTCCTTCCTAATACCCCGTTTAATATCCTTCCTAATACCGTCTTTAATATTCTTCCTAATACCGCCTTTAATATTCTTTCTAATACCACCTTCTATACCCTTCCTAATACCACCTTCTATATCCTTCCTAATGTCACCTTGTATATCCTGCCTAATACCACCTCCAATACCCTTCCTAATACCACCTTCTATATCCTTCCAAATACCGCCTTTAATATCCTTCCTAATACCACCTCCAAAATGCTTCCAAATACCGCCTTTAATATCCTTCCTAATACCACCTTCTATTTCCTTCCTAATACCCCGTTTAATATCCTTCCTAATACCGTCTTTAATATTCTTCCTAATACCGCCTTTAATATTCTTTCTAATACCACCTTCTATACCCTTCCTAATACCACCTTCTATATCCTTCCTAATACCACCTTTAATATCCTTCCTAATACCACCTTCTATATCCTTCCTAATACCACCTTCTATATCCTTCCTAATACCACCTTCTATATCCTTCCTAATACCACCTTCTATATCCTTCCTAATACCACCTTCTATATCCTTCCTAAAACGACCTTCTATATCCTTCCTATTACCACCTTCTATATCCTTCCTAATACCACCTTCTATATCCTTCCTAAAACGACCTTCTATATCCTTCCTAATACTACCTTCTATATCCTTCCTAAAACGACCTTCTATATCCTTCCTAATACCACCTTGTATATCCTTCCTAAAACGACCTTCTATATCCTTCCTAATACCACCTTGTATATCCTTCCTAATACCACCTCCTATATACTTACAAATACGACCTTAAATGTTCTTTGTAATAACACTTCCAATATCCTTTTTTTATTCCACCTTCAATATTCCTCCTAGTTAGCTACAAAGATATTTAAACATTATAGGTGAATTAGCGATTAGCGCACTGCCGTCGCTATGCGCTAACCGTTAGCGCAGGCTCTTATCAGTTCCGCTAAATTAGCGGGAAGGTATTAGATATTAGCGCGCGCTAACGTTTGCCCAACTCTGCCCAAGAGTGACTGAAAATGTACGTATCTAAGTCTCATCGATTTTTCTTATTTCTGATGTCAAAGATGGAGGAGAAAAAATTCATCTGGATTTCATCTGTTTCAAGTATTTGAAACTCATATCCCTGTCGTCCCTAAACCAAACGGATTCCGAGATTTTATGAATTCTTCCTGAATTCTCTTAATTGGAGAAGTCGTATTTGTGCTTCTCAATTTTTTTAAATTCAAATCGGAGGTGAGTTGAAGCATGTATTCATAAATGTTACACATGTGTGCAGCGATAATCCTTGTCGGAGGGCTTCTTCATTTTCCTATTTGAACTGATGTTTTGTTAGGCTGACGAGCTTTACAAACGAAGCAGTTACACGTTGATGTAGTCCCTGTTACAGCTTGGGCTACCTTCTCGTCCAACTTGGTGAAGATCAGAACCTGTCTAATTGATATATTTATCTCACCAAAGTGCATGTTTGTTAATTGTAAATTTGTATACATGCTTTCAACACTATTCACCATTCTCGCGAATATCATGCGAAGCATTTCAGATAGATCACAATAACTACCAAAAGGGGAAAAAGGGGCAGCTGAACTTATAGTAATATATTCTCTGACCCATCCTGGTCCTAGATCAAGTGCCGTCATCTTAAGCTAGGATAAGCGCTTTACTTAAACCTTGCTTCAAATTTGTTTTCGTGTGTCAACGGGTTTCCGCTCATCTAATTTGTTTGTATGGGGAGTTATTGCTATCAAGTAGTTCGTCTTCCTTCCTACTTCAATGACGAAAGGCACCGATCAACTAAATGTGGTTTAACAAGCTCAACATAATATTACGAGAAATAGGAGTAAACTTACAGCTGCAAGAAAAACGATAATTTCAGCATTAAACATTTTTTTGTTTGAAATAAGCGAATAGTGTTTCAATCCTTGACTAATCAAGAATAAAAATTAAGTGGAAATTAGCTCCAGAAATGGACATTGCATTTTGGAGTTTTTTCCTCGTTTGCCCCACTGTGCGGCGCTGTATCAGGTTCCTGCGTTGTTAAAAATTACATGGTGTTCGGTTTTTACATTTGGGCACTTTTATTATTCATCATGGTCAATAAACAAAAATGTGAAGTTATTGTGTACGTCGTATTCAGAACACTCTGGGAGAATTCCTAATTCAATCTGCTGTTCGTTACAAAAATCAAAGAGCAAGACAGTTTAGTTATTAGCGCTTTTCTCCGAAAGAGAGTAGCTATTGAGATTGCACTCATGATGGAATTTTTGAAAATTTTCTTAAATCTTTATCCATCCTACCTAGGAGACTCCGAAAATGACCCCGGTTAAAATTTATATATATATGTATATATATATATATATATATATATATATATATATATATATATATATATACATACAGGGTGTCCCAGTATATGTGTCCACCCCCTTTTCCTCCTAGAGTTGTTGGAATTTCGAAATGAAATTTGGTACGTCTTAGTTATGTTGCATGAGGTGTAATACCCCGTTAAAAATTTAATCTACAACTTTGATCTTGGTATCATCTGAAAGGAAAATTAATAGGCTACAACGTTTACATTGAGGTGTTTTTACTTACAAGGCTTGGTTTCAGTGATAAATAGGAATTTGTCTACAAAAGGGCGATATTTTTCAGTTTTTTGCGTTTTACGCGCAAACGGTGTGTCGGATCAAAAGATGTCTCAGAATAAATTAGTCTTAAAATTAAATTGTCTATTAGAATTTGTCATAAAAATACCTGCCGCCATTAGAAAATCAAGAGTTAGATGCGCTGGAGAAAAACTGGAGAATGTTACAAAGTCAACTTAACCTTCAAAAGTAACCTCATGCAACATACCTAAGACCAACCAAGTTTCATTTCGAAATTTCAACAACTCTAGGAGGAAAAGGGGGTGGACACATATACTGGGACACCCTGTATATATATATATGTATATATATATATATATATATATATATATATATATATATATTAATTCTTCTGAAAGATGACCCATGTATTTTTCACTTGTTCTTATTTCTTTCGATGGTTATGGACCCCCTGCTATCTATATTTATATATATATATATATATATATATATATATATATATATATATATGTAGCAGAACATATTTTAATTACATATATATATATATATATATATATATATATATATATATATATATATATATATGTGTGTGTGTCTTTTAACACGACAGCGGCCAGGGTTTTTGTTTTGTTCGTCACGTAACTTGGTATATAGCGTTCACTTAGCAAACGATTGAACGAGTTCTTAACCAACAAAATCGGTCCACCGGAAGGGGGGGTATACCCCGGTCCCAAAACACTTATTTGACCATGCCAGCCGTAGTTTTTGTTATATTTCAACGAAGCTCGGTATTTGTAGTGGTAATGTATAGAGAAAAATGTGTTGTGAAAATAAACAAAATCGGTTCATTGGGGGGGGGGGGGGTTACTCAGGGCCAAAATTAAAAATATACTCATAACGGTCATTAGGTCAAAATTAGCCCGTCAGACGTAGGTTGGTAAAGCTGCCACCTGGAGCGCTTTCTACCACTGGCGGGACTATATTCCATTCCTGCGTCAGATCAGAAGACGTAAATATGAAGTTCTTTGTATTTATTAAGTAGTGTAGTACCATGTATAAACATAACACTGGAACAGAGTTGGGCAAACGTTAGCGCGCGCTAATACCTAATACCTTCCCGCTAATTTAGCGGTACTGATAAGAGCCTGCGCTAACGATTAACGCATAGCGACGGCAGTGCGCTAATCGCTAATTCATTTAAAATGTTTAAATATCTTTGTAGCTAACTAGGAGGAATATCTCCTATTCTTCCTCCTATTCTCCTATTCTTCCAATATTCCTCCTATTCTTCCTTTTTTTATTCCACCTTCAATATCCTTTTTTTATTCCACCTTCAATATTCCTCCTAGTTAGCTACAAAGATATTTAAACATTTTAAATGAATTAGCGATTAGCGCACTGCCGTCGCTATGCGCTAATCGTTAGCGCAGGCTCTTATCAGTACCGCTAAATTAGCGGGAAGGTATTAGGTATTAGCGCGCGCTAACGTTTGCCCAACTCTGCTCTGGAAGCTGGTTGCTCATTACAAATGTTAAAGATAAGAACTAGTCTAGTGTTTTTATTCTAATTATATGGGTTAGTTGGACTAAATTATTTAGTAATGCATTCTACACTACCAAAATTCTGAGGAAATTGCTTAGTTATGCAGCTCCTGCGTGACGGACGTTTGGGTTTTAGGCTCGCGAGCTACATGCGGCCCTTTGAAGGATTATTTGTTGTTTGTTAACTTGTGCTTAAGGGCAAAAAACTGCGAGGTCATCATTGCCCGAGAGGATTATTTGTGGCTCTCTATAAATGTACCCGGGTTACCTTTTCATTTTATTGCTATTATATTTAAAAAAATTGCTATCGTTCCGAACGTATATCAAATTACTCACAACAAATGTGCAAGACTAAGTGCAACATTGGAACGAATTTCATTTCCGTCCAAGGTAAGAATGACATGACTCATCCAAGACTGCGCGAACGACAGTGGCTTCATCGTCGACTCGAGACCTATTTTGAAGTCATAAACTCTTATTGCACGGACAGTTGACCTTGTCCTCTGAAGGAAACAATTCGTATCACCCTCGCTAAAGAATTATCAAGATAAGTAAAATAAATATGTTTAATGTCTGTTATTTAACCTTCCGTTACTCGCGGTCACCTGTGAGGTACACCCGCCCCGTAATATTTCTGTGGTTCCCATAAAAAAACGCCAGTAGTCTCCCCCCCCCCCCTCCTACAATCCTCCTGTATTTCCATCCTCCTGTCGCCAGTATAATTTTAATCTTCCCGTGAGTAAATAAAGCTGTTTACGTACAAATGCACAGCGTCCACTATTGTAACTTATTGAAATCCCATATTCATTCATTAGATTATTTTCATTTCCTAACTAAGTGAAATGTATTAATCAACATAATTTAAATTCTGTATTTTTTTTTTTAAATAAATGTAGAGAAAAAACTGGTCAGAATTGAGAAAGTAATGACTCCAGATCTGCCATATATCTGGTGTTCTGCGTTCCAATCTTGTATCAGGTAGGAATAGAAATCTTGCTAGACCTGTAAAGATTCTACTAATGCTAGGAGAAGCACTAGATACTTCTGTGTTTCCTCCAGGAAATATTTATGTTTGAAACACATAATGCCATTGTCTAATAATTGCTTTACATCGAATATTCCTGCATCATGATATTATGTTACATGTTCTTTTATTCTAATCTGAAGTTTGACTTTGCGTTATAGTAACCTTCAATTACTTATATTTTTTTACGTGTAATAGTAATTTTCATTTGTAAAATATAAATTTTACTATTATAAATTATAATTAATAATAATAAAATTTATATTTTACAAATGAAAATAACTAGTACACGTAATAAAATATAAGTAATTAAAGGTTACTATAACGCAAAGTGAAACTTCAGAAAAAAATTATAAATTATTATTTAATAATTCCGATGTCCAGTTCCAAGACGTGCTTTCGTGAAGCACAATTTTTATTATTATTTATAATTTTAGTTATGGCTTTTCCTCGTTATTCCCTTCACATATATATAAAAGTTACAAAAAATATCTTCGTTAATTTTTTTCCTAATGCATCACTTCACTGGTGACCCGCGCGTGCTATTGTATCTACAGACACTGCTAGTAAAGGAAGGTTAAATTCGGGTGTCAGATTTTCCTAATGCATCACTTCACTGGTGACCCGCGCGTGCTATTGTATCTACAGACACTGCTAGTAAAGGAAGGTTAAATTCGGGTGTCAGATTTTCCTAATGCATCACTTCACTGGTGACCCGCGCGTGCTATTGTATCTACAGACACTGCTAGTAAAGGAAGGTTAAATTCGGGTGTCAGATTTTCCTAATGCATCACTTCACTGGTGACCCGCGCGTGCTATTGTATCTACAGACACTGCTAGTAAAGGAAGGTTAAATTCGGGTGTCAGATTTTCCTAATGCATCACTTCACTGGTGACCCGCGCGTGCTATTGTATCTACAGACACTGCTAGTAAAGGAAGGTTAAATTCGGGTGTCAGATTTTCCTAATGCATCACTTCACTGGTGACCCGCGCGTGCTATTGTATCTACAGACACTGCTAGTAAAGGAAGGTTAAATTCGGGTGTCAGATTTTCCTAATGCATCACTTCACTGGTGACCCGCGCGTGCTATTGTATCTACAGACACTGCTAGTAAAGGAAGGTTAAATTCGGGTGTCAGATTTTCCTAATGCATCACTTCACTGGTGACCCGCGCGTGCTATTGTATCTACAGACACTGCTAGTAAAGGAAGGTTAAATTCGGGTGTCAGATTTTCCTAATGCATCACTTCACTGGTGACCCGCGCGTGCTATTGTATCTACAGACACTGCTAGTAAAGGAAGGTTAAATTCGGGTGTCAGATTTTCCTAATGCATCACTTCACTGGTGACCCGCGCGTGCTATTGTATCTACAGACACTGCTAGTAAAGGAAGGTTAAATTCGGGTGTCAGATTTTCCTAATGCATCACTTCACTGGTGACCCGCGCGTGCTATTGTATCTACAGACACTGCTAGTAAAGGAAGGTTAAATTCGGGTGTCAGATTTTCCTAATGCATCACTTCACTGGTGACCCGCGCGTGCTATTGTATCTACAGACACTGCTAGTAAAGGAAGGTTAAATTCGGGTGTCAGATTTTGTACTTTTATTTTTATAATTTCAATAAATATATTATCTGTAAAAGAAATTTTTGTAATACCTTTTTTGCAAACCTTTAAAAATTTAAAATTTTGAAAAATGGCACGGACGATCAATATTATTGGCCACCCCTGGTATGTAGCTAGTTTCATTGTGTTTTATGAACCCTGAAATTTTGCTATAGTGTACCTCTTAGGTAGATAAGAAGCTAAATATGTGTTTCCTGGGCTGCCTTGGAACACCAGGCACTGCGCATCGGGGAAAGGTGCAAAACAATATTGCCTAAAAGTAGAGTTTTATTTAGAAGCCAACTATTATAAACGAAAAAAATGGCAAATTAAGGCAATTTTCAAATTAATAATAATAAGGCAGGCACTTTTAAGGGGGTTAAAATGATAATAATAAAAAAAAACAACTAAGTACCTAGTTTTTATTTTTAATATTAAATCAAGTGCTTTATTCACGCTGAAATTTAAACAGCGTATTCAATAAACATATTTGAAAATAATTGCAAAAGGGCAGACACTTTTGTGGGGCTTAATTATCAGGAAACATGAAAATTAATGTTGCCTATGATAGACTGCAATACACTGTGCTCTGTTTTCTGTGCTCTCATTGGTTCTTGCTCACATGATCTTGTACAGCTGTTCCTATTTTAATGGCAGCGCGAATAAAACTCTCATTTAATATTAGAATAAAAACCATTAATTTTTTTTTTTTTTTTTTTTTTTTTTTACGTGATATACCCCTTAAAAGTCTCTGCCATATTTATTATTCACTGTAAAATTGTCTTAATTTTACATTAAAGATAGTTGGCTTCTGAATAAAACTCTATTTTGGGGAAATATTTTTTTGTACCTTTCCCCTATGCGCAGTACCTGGTGTTCCAAGGTATGTCCAGGAAACACATACTTACCTTCTTATCTACCTAAGAGGTACATTATAGCAAAATTTCAAGGTGCATAAAACACTTCATGAAAAGTGCGTTGCTGGCTCTTGGACTATATAAGAAATACAGTGATGAAAGATTATTTAATTTTTCATTTCAGACAACTTAATATCATTCGATCATTAATTGATACCGCTCGAATAGACTAACTTTTATTCATTCCAGTCATTCGCTTTTATATGCTTATGAAAAGTGCTATTAAAATTTAAAAATATATATATATATATATATATATATATATATATATATATATATATATATATATATATATATATATATATATATATGTGCCGGCCGGTGTAATTGGTATGATTAATTTCCCTTCGTGTTGTATATTCATGGCAGCTATAACGAATAACAGAGATGACAGGCGACGAGTGTTGATCAAACCGTAATGACATTTGCGTATAAATCGAAAACTGTACTATGTAAATGGATTCATGGAGGGGGGAGGGGGGTGTTGTAAAACCGTTCTCGGCTTATAACCGTCAACCTGTAACTATTCTCTTTACGGGTGCTGTTTTACTCGCTTATACTCCGCTGGTATTCGAGCTATGAGAATTATCGCCCATGTTATTGCATGATTCGCAGATAATTCAATGAAGAATTTCAAGCAGAATTACTGCGGCTGAGGAAATTGAAATAAATCTATTTACCAGGATTGCAAGTTTAAAATGTCGTTTTAATTCCAATAGAATGCGCTCTTAGCCTATTGAAGGATTTGCTTATCTCTAAACGCTATCTTGTTTGTTAGTCATTTGTTTACAAAAGTCAGTTGTTTTTAAGTCGTTTACGCAGACGTATCATACCTTTCTTTGGTGTTAAAAATGTCTAATTTTAAGCCAAATAAAGAGCATTTGCGGCATGTCATGATTTTCTTATTTAATCAAAAGAAAAAGGCATCTGAATGTCATCGAATTCTTGTTGAGACTTATGGCGATCTTGCTCCAACCGTCAAGACATGTGAACGTTGGTTTCAAAGTTTCAAACGTGGTGATTTTGATGTTACTGATAAAAAACGAGAAAATCGACCAAAAAAGTTTGAGGACGTCGAATTGCAATCTTAAATTAGACGAAGACAATACCCAAACCCAACAAATGATGGCAGAACAGTTGAATGTCACTAGGCAAGCCATTTCCGATCGCCTGAGAGCTATGGGAAAGATTCAAAAGGTTGGAAAATGGGTTCCACATGAATTGGACGAACGACAGATGGAAAAACGAAAAACTGTGTGCGAAATGCTGCTTTTACGCCACGAAAGAAAGGGTTTTTTGCATCGAGTTGTAACTGGCGATGAAAAATGGATTTATTTTCAGAATCCCAAACGAATAAAATCATGGGTAACGCCAGGACAACCATCCACATCGAGTGCAAGACCGGATCGTTTTGGGAAGAAGACAATGCTGTGTGTGTGGTGGGATCAGAAGGGAGAAATCTACTACGAGCTTCTCAAACCCGGCGAAACAGTCAATACCGACCGCTACCGACAACAATTGATCAATTTGAGTCACGCATTGATCGAAAAACGCCCAGAATGGGCTCACAGGCACGCCAAAGTCATTCTTCAGCATGATAACGCTCCTGCACATTCAGCCAGATTGACTAAGGAAACGATTTCTTCGCTTGGTTGGGAACTCCTACCCCACCCGCCGTATTCACCTGACCTGGCGCCTTCTGATTATCACCTCTTCTCATCGATGGGACACTCATTGGCTGAGCAACATTTTAACAATTTCGAGGATGTAAGAAAATGGCTCGATGAATGGATTTCAAATAAAGATGAAGCATTCTTTTGGAATGGTATCCATAAATTGCCCGAGAGATGGACAAAATGTGTAGAAAGCGAGGGCCAGTACTTTGAATGAAATATATTATACTTTTTTTTAAATTATTGTGTATATATTTTAAGAAATAAACGACATTTTAAACTTGCAGACCTGGTAATCTAAAATCCCGCCATTGCTAATTTTGAATTTGTGAGAATGGAATTTTAATATAACATGTAATCAATATCCCATCAAAAACATAATATTAAATAAATAATGGTAAGTTGCGGATCGCAGTTCTGTAAAACCATGTAATTAATTTCAGTCAGTGTCTGTGGAAGCACCTATTCCAGAATTCAGT
Source organism: Gonocerus acuteangulatus (assembly GCA_946811695.1). Classification (NCBI taxonomy): domain Eukaryota; kingdom Metazoa; phylum Arthropoda; class Insecta; order Hemiptera; family Coreidae; genus Gonocerus; species Gonocerus acuteangulatus. The sequence goes on from OX328123.1 coordinate 160,264,585, forward strand.
TATACTTTTTTTTTTCTTCTTCTTTTTTTTTTACGGCGCATCTACATCTAGGTCATTAGCGCCGACATCCAGGGTGCAGCGAAGAATTTTACCAGCGAGCCGTGGGATGATAATATTCCTGCCGGAGGTTGGGAATCGAACCCACCATCTCCCGCTTATGAATCCAAGGCGCTAGCCATTAGACCACGGGAGACCCCTTTAGTTATACTAAATTTTTATTTCATCAATCTATCAACATATTTTTATCAACACTGTGAATTTTGGGTCCCTACAAAATAAAGATACACAAAGGGTTCTAATCATACAGGTAAGTGTTATAGGTAAACAAAAATAGTAATAGTACTGATTCAAATAAAATCCACCTTTAAATAGTTTTAAAAATGACTATAAGTTCTTATAAAGGAAGTTTTGTCCTTTTGACAACAGTGGAATTCGAAATCACAAGACTACAATAGAATTTTATGGACCACTTTCCTTTCGACAAAAAATACAAAAATCTTTAAAAAATAAGGTGTTTAAATTAACTCCACTGGATAGAACTAGATTTTAACGTAAACGCTTTCTGGTCTAGCATTTAAAGTTTGTTAAATAAATATATTGTCGATACAAATGCAGAGTAACGAATGTGAAAAAATGGATCTTTCATTGTCAATCTTTACTAATTTCTGCTAGACTTATTTACGGCAAATTCTTGAATCTTAGATCACTCCATTAAAGGGAAAGTATTCCACTATCAAAAGGTCAAATCTGCCGAATATTTGACTCTTCAAAAAAAAAGTTATGAATAAATGCTTTTCCACTCTGAAAAGTGGTGATTTTCACATTCGATACTTTGCATTTGTAGCGACGATATCAGTGTGTTTGAGTAGATATATAAGTATGTACGAGTACATATATAAGTAATGTCAACATATTATATTACTTGAATAGGCGGAAGGTCATGCATATATAAATAATGTCAACATATTATATTACTTGAATAGGCGGAAGGTCAGGCATATACAAGTAATGTCAACATATTATATTACTTGAATAGGTGGAAGGTCATGCATATACAAGTAATGTCAACATATTATATTACTTGAATAGGCGGAAGGTCATGCATATATAAATAATGTCAACATATTATATTACTTGAATAGGCGGAAGGTCAGGCATATACAAGTAATGTCAACATATTATATTACTTGAATAGGCGGAAGGTCATGCATATATAAGACTACATCCACTTCGCTTTATATGCTTTATTTTGTTTTATGCTCTACATGTTTCGCGTCAAAGAAAAAAGGGTCACAATTTTATAATAAGTAATGTCAGTTATTAATTTTCCGTCAATTTATAATCCCCCCCCCCTTTTCAATATATTTTAGTTTACATTTTTTGTTTATTATAGCATTAAATAAACTTCTATTTATCATGTTTTGATATGTGAAACTTATTTATTCTGTGTTGAAATTTCATTTGAATTGGATCTCTCAAGACACTACTTACGCCATGTTACGCTTTAAAAAATGAATAAAGGATATAATGCTGCTTCAACTTGTCGAAAACTTGTAGAAATATATGGGCAAAATGCCGTTATTGAGCGACAAGTGCAGCGACGTTATTGAGCGACAAGTGCAGCGGTGGTTTGAACGATTTCGAGCGGTAAACCGCAAGCTTGTAGACGAGCCTCGTACAGGTCTAGCAACAGAGCTTGACGACCAACTCCTGCAGACTACTGTAGAAATATATGGCCAAAATGCCGTTATTGAGCGACAAGTGCAGCGGTGGTTTGAACGATTTCGAGCGGTAAACCGCAAGCTTGTAGACGAGCCTCGTACAGGTCGACGAATACAGCTTGACGACCAACTCCTGCAGACTACTGTAGAAATATATGGCCAAAATGCCGTTATTGAGCGACAAGTGCAGCGGTGGTTTGAACGATTTCGAGCGGTAAACCGCAAGCTTGTAGACGAGCCTCGTACAGGTCGACGAATACAGCTTGACGACCAACTCCTGCAGACTACTGTAGAAATATATGACCAAAATGCCGTTATTGAGCGACAAGTGCAGCGGTGGTTTGAACGATTTCGAGCGGTAAACCGCAAGCTTGTAGACGGGCCTCGTACAGGTCGACGAATACAGCTTGACGACCAACTCCTGCAGACTACTGTAGAAATATATGGCCAAAATGCCGTTATTGAGCGACAAGTGCAGCGGTGGATTGAACGATTTCGAGCGGTAAACCGCAAGCTTGTAGACGAGCCTCGTACAGGTCGACGAATACAGCTTGACGACCAACTCCTGCAGACTACTGTAGAAGAAAATCCTGTTGTAACAGTAGAAGAGCTAGCAGAAAAACTTGTATCAACGCATTCTACTGTCCACCGACATTACTTCTGATATGACCTGATACATTATCTAAGTTAATCCGGGAAAGGTAGCACTCGCCGAGACGACGAAGAGTGCGCATACTTGTGTGATTTACAGACGACCCCCCCACCACTAGATTGCCCAATTACTAGGAGTTCTACCACCTCGTAGTAACACACTAGATGCTGTAAGATCAAGGTCTGTTTTCATAGTGAAGTCGATTATTCGATTTATTTTCTTAAGTAACCACGTCGGTGAGACGAACTCTACCTCATGTATATATTTTCCATTAGTCTTGGAAACTTAATAACAATTATCTGTCTTGAAGGCAAATTTTACCTCCTGGAGCAATACTTTATGCCATGCATTTTCTTTTCATTTCCTTTTAATTCTTTGAAACCAAAGGAAATAAAACAGTGTTACTAGTTTCTAGAATACATCAAAACGCTTCATTAGAGGACCAAACCCAAAAATCTGACATTGTTACTGTATATAAAAGTACTAAAGGTGAAGTTAATGTTTTTGACAGGATGCGCTCCGATAATAACTACACCAGTAAGACTCATCGCTGGTCGTTATGTTTTCATTTTTACAACATATTGAATATTGCGGGAATAGATTTGTGATTTACGGTCATAACTAGTACAGACTAAAAACCTCGAAGCCTCTTAGTAGACGGCGATAACTTATAGCTCTTCATGGCCAACTGGCAAAACAAAATTGAAATATATCTGTCTGTTGAAATAAGCCTAAAAAGAGGAATATTATGTCAAACATATTGTTAATTAAATTTAAATTTTAACGTCCATTTATTATTAACTACGAATTTTAGGACGGGTTATCTATAGGTTACCACCCTTTTCTAGCCAGGATAGGGGGGATGCCTTTTCTTTTTTCGAAAGAAAAGCCACCGCCCCTAGTGGGAATCGAACCCACGACCTTTGGCACGGAGTGTTAAGAACTCACGCCTTAACCCTCACGGCTACCGGGACTCCAAAACATATTGTTAAGAATAATATTGCATATACAAAACGATATGGTTCCATTTATTAAGCACCTTCGTCTCAGTGACAAAGCGCTACCGAAATCGACCCTTGGATAAGCGCTACCTTTTCCGGGTTAACTAAATAAGTGCAGGGGTAGTTTGAACGATTTCGAACGGGAAACTGCAAGCTTGTAGACGCGCCACGTACAGGTCGACCAACACAGCTTGACGACCAACTCCTGCAGACTACTGTAGAAGAAAATCCTCTTAAACAGTCAAAGAGCCAGCAGAAATACTTGGATCGACACATTCTACAGTCCACCGATATAAGCCAACATTACTTTTGAGCTGACCTGATACAAAACACATGTATACAAAGAGGTGAAGAAAACTTTATTTAATGAATTAATAATAAAGTAGGCTGCCCAACTTTATGCTGGAGACACAGCATGCTGATTATTCCTCGAGGCATTCATTTATTTCATAATCTTGTAATTTCTTCTGTGTTTCCAAATTTTAACTTCCATTAATAAAGATATTTCAATTTACTTAATCGTTATATATATATATATATATATATATATATATATATATATACATACATAAAAATCACGTGTCTGACTGTTTTTCTGTTTATTTATTTGTTTGTCCCTTATACAAATCCACACCGTTCATCCGATTTTGACTAAACTCGGTACACATGTAGATCCTGTCTGTATGTTTTTTCCTTATAAAAATCCACGCCCTTTGACCGATGTTCATCAAACTTGACAGACAGCTAGGTCTTGATAAGGATAGTGTCATGGGTCAGGTCAAAAACCTCTACCACCTGTCTGTCTCTACATATGTTTGTTCCCTATAAAAATTCACACCGTTCGACCGATTTTGACCTAAGTTGGAACACAAGTAGATTTTGATACAGCGATTGCCATAGGCTAGGTCAAAACGGCTACCATCTGTCTGTCTGTATGTTTGTTCTTTATACAAACTCTCACCGTTTGACGGATTTTGACCAATCTGGGCACACAGGTTGGTCTTCATCAGGCCATTGTTATAGGACAGGTCAAAAATATCTACCAGCTGCTGTCTGTATGTTTTTTTTTTTTGTTTTGTTTTTTTAATAAAAATACACACCGTTAGATTGATTCTTAACAAACTTGGCATACATGTATGTCTTGCTACGGGGGGTGTTAAAGGCTAGGTTAAAGTCGTCTAGGACTCAAAGTTAGGAGGTCACTGGTTCGAAACAGTTACAATTACAGATTTGGTTTCTAATTTATTTAGGCTTTTCCAGATGAAGAAAGTAGGCGTAGCTCATAACTAAATTAAACTAATTAAAAACAAGAAACCTATATTATTTCTTTTGAATGTCGTAAAAGATTAATTTGAGGATAAACTATAGAGAAAGTAAAATCGAGCAACATTAGTAAAGTGTTTAATAAGAGAAGTAAATAGGGATTACTCATTAGCCTTAAAGTAAAGGGCAAGAAGGCCTTTAATGAATTTACTGGATTAATAAAGGGCCGGCTTTTAATAAGCAAGTATTTATAGGACCTAACGCCGATATTTCACCGGCACGGGGAACAAATCGCTCCTATTCCGCGGTGGTTTCCTGGCTACCTCTCTAGACTGCTTGGCGCCCATTTATACTCTCAGGGCATAGAGTTTTAGTATCTCGGGTTTATCCTGTAGGAATACTATCAGGCTGTACCGTATGAAATGTCAGTTTTGTTTACTTTGCGATTTAATCCTTTACATTTTTTATTTCATAATTTACAAACATCATTATTATTCGTATAGAATTAAAGCTCTTTTATTCCTATCATTTAATCAGTAACTTGCGTACTGTGTTGTGAGAACGATCCTCGGAGAAAAAAATAAAACTTAAATTATGACTTCAACGGAAATCGGTATTATTTTTCGTTATGAATTTAAGCTCGGTCATAGCGCTGCTGAGGCGTGTATGAACATTAACATGGCGTTCGGGGAAGGAACGGTGAATGAACGAACTGTTTACAGGTGGTTTTCCAGGTTTCGAAGTGGAAATTTTGACCTTGACAACGAGGAGCGAGGAAGGCCAGAAAGCAAGCTTGACAATGACCACCTGAAAGAAAGGGTTGAAGCTTGTCCCTCAAAAAGCACTAGGGAATATGGCAAAGAACTCGGAGTAGGAGCCACGACAGTTTAAAGACATTGGAAGGAAATCGGCAAGTCTAAAACTGACATTTCATACGGTACAGCCTTATACGTACTTCATAGATTAGGAACAGTAGAAAGTTCGTACTGCTATAGGAATATCTAGTACAGCTATAGGAAAATCTAGTACTGCTATAGGAATATCTAGTACAGCTATAGGAATATCTAGTACTGCTATAGGAATATCTAGTACTGCTATAGGAATATCTAGTACTGCTATAGGAATATCTAGTACAGCTATAGGAAAATCTAGTACTGCTATAGGAATATCTAGTACAGCTATAGGAATATCTAGTACTGCTATAGGAATATCTAGTACTGCTATAGGAATATCTAGTACTGCTATAGGAATATCTAGTACTGCTATAGGAATATCTAGTACTGCTTTAGGAATATCTAGTACTGCTATAGGAATATCTAGTACAGCTTTAGGAATATCTAGTACTGCTATAGGAATATCTAGTACTGCTATAGGAATATCTAGTACTGCTTTAGGAATATCTAGTACTGCTATAGGAATATCTAGTACTGCTATAGGAATATCTAGTACTGCTTTAGGAATATCTAGTACTGCTATAGGAATATCTAGGACTGCTATAGGAATATCTAGTACTGCTATAGGAATATCTAGTACTACTATAGGAATATCTAGTACAGCTTTAGGAATATCTAGTACTGCTATAGGAATATCTAGTACTGCTTTAGGAATATCTAGGACTGCTATAGGAATATCTAGAACTGCTTTAGGAATATCTAGTACTGCTATAGGAATATCTAGTACTGCTATAGGAATATCTAGTACTGCTTTAGGAATATCTAGTACTGCTATAGGAATATCTAGTACTGCTTTAGGAATATCTAGTACTGCTATAGGAATATCTAGTACTGCTATAGGAATATCTAGTACTGCTATAGGAATATCTAGTACTGCTATAGGAATATCTAGTACTGCTATAGGAATATCTAGTACTGCTATAGGAATATCTAGTACAGCTTTAGGAATATCTAGTACTGCTATAGGAATATCTAGTACTGCTTTAGGAATATCTAGGACTGCTATAGGAATATCTAGTACTGCTTTAGGAATATCTAGTACTGCTATAGGAATATCTACTACTGCTATAGGAATATCTAGTACTGCTTTAGGAATATCTAGTACTGCTATAGGAATATCTAGGACTGCTATAGGAATATCTAGTACTGCTATAGGAATATCTAGTACTGCTATAGGAATATCTAGTACTGCTATAGGAATATCTAGTACTGCTATAGGAATATCTAGTACTGCTTTAGGAATATCTAGTACTGCTATAGGAATATCTAGTACTGCTATAGGAATATCTAGTACTGCTATAGGAATATCTAGTACTGCTATAGGAATATCTAGTACTGCTTTAGGAATATCTAGTACTGCTATAGGAATATCTAGGACTGCTATAGGAATATCTAGTACTGCTTTAGGAATATCTAGTACTGCTATAGGAATATCTAGTACTGCTATAGGAATATCTAGTACTGCTATAGGAATATCTAGTACTGCTTTAGGAATATCTAGTACTACTATAGGAATATCTAGTACTACTATAGGAATATCTAGTACTGCTATAGGAATATCTAGTACTGCTTTAGGAATATCTAGTACTGCTTTAGGAATATCTAGTACTACTATAGGAATATCTAGTACTGCTATAGGAATATCTAGTACTGCTATAGGAATATCTAGTACTGCTTTAGGAATATCTAGTACTGCTATAGGAATATCTAGTACTGCTATAGGAATATCTAGTACTGCTATAGGAATATCTAGTACTGCTATAGGAATATCTAGTACTGCTATAGGAATATCTAGTACTGCTATAGGAATATCTAGTACTGCTATAGGAATATCTAGTACTTCAAAGCGCAGAAAAAGTACCATTCTAGAGATTTAGGGCCAACTCTAACTTAACCTTCGAATGGTTGCGCCCACTGTTGGAACACGGGCGGTCGCGCGGCACACTAAGTGCGCTATCGTGTTTATTTACGTGTTATCGTGTATATTTACGTGTTATCGTGTTTATTTACGTGTTATCTTGTTTATTTACGTGTTATCGTGTTTTAATCGTCTATTTATTTATGTATTTCTTTGCTATTATATTACTTATTGTAGATAAGTCATTACTGTAGACAGATATATAGGGTGTATATCTATATTATATATATTTAGGTCTTTTAATATATATATATATATATATATATATATATATATATATATATATATATATATATATATATATAGGTCTAAGTAGACCAACTCTAGGAGGTGATTGTAGACATAATTTCCAACTAAAAAGTTCATTTCAAGTATGGTCCGATTCCGGAAGGTTTTTTTTTTTTTTTTTTGTTTTTTTGTTTGGGTGCATCTACTGCTAAGGTCATTAGCACCAAATTCCGGAAGTAAAAGGAGCTATGTCCAATTTTCTGTTTTTTTAACCTAGTCATGTTTTTTAATGAATAAGAAAGGATTTCTCAAAACTGTTCAAGATAAATACATTATAATTATTCCATCATAAAATAGATAAAATATCCTTTAAAAAAAAAAACAATAATTTATTTCACTTGAACCATTATTAAAAGATACTTTATGGACGTTATCAATGAATCAGAGTTTTTTCGCGAATTTTTTCCTCAGCCCCCTAACAGACTATATTCAATACTTACACAAAAACTTCTACGTTTAGTAAGCATTAAATCCATGCAAATGAAGTGGAGGTTTATTCAGGGATTAATTGAATGATGATGGTAAAAAAAAAAAAAAAAAAAAAAAAAAAAAAAAATGTAAAAGTTTTGTTACTTTCAAATACCTTGTGTGAAGAATTTGAAAATTATTCATTTTTTATTGGCCAAACTGTGGGTATCCATTGCCCAGTCCGGAAATGATTGGAAATGTTTTTCATTTGGGAGATCTGTTACATTTTGTGTTTTACAAATTTTCATTGATTTATATTTTACACGATGTAGTTTGCACTAAAATATTTGCTGATATATTTGAAAATTTGAAATTTGCTGAAATTGCAATTGGATTTTTATTAACTTGGACAGTGGACCTATCCACAGTCTAACAGCACTGGTGCTGTTTGCAGGGCAGCAATCCATCAGGAACCATGAATCTATGTGCAAGCGGAACGTCTTCCAATGCAATAGGTCGATCGTGTTTAAATCGTGTGGAGGTTTAAAAATATTTTGAGTCGAACCTGTTGGCATTTAGGATTGGCTAAAGAAGATATTCGTCCAAAATTCCGCACCACATGTTAATTTTGAGCTGATACTGATTGTGTGATCTTCACACGGAATAAGGATTAACATGAGATTGAGTATGCGACTTGGATCTGTTAAATATTCCATTCCGTGTGAATGTGGCTTTGTCTCTCCACAAAATGTTGCGGCCGGACTGAGGATTGCTATTTTTCTTCCCGCAATGTTTTGCACAATTTTAGTTTTATTTCAAATTTCATTTGAAAACATTTCAAAATATTTGTAAGTTTTGGATTACAATAATTTAACTACCCTGAAATATTTTTAACCTCTCCCCTCAATTTCTAGTCAAAACTGGTTGCCAAATACAGCATGTAAAAGATAAATCAATGAAAAATATTGTTTGAAAATAAAAAACACGAAAATCTTTTCTAATCGTTTATTTCAAGTTAATTTTATTGATTCTGGACCGGGCAATGGATACCCACAGTTTGGCCAGTAAAAAATGAATAATTTTTAATTTCTTTACACAGGGTATTTGAAAGTAACAAAACTACATTCCACATTTCTTTGAAAAAGGGAGCCAATAATCCAATTTATCCCGCAATAAACCTCCACTTCATTTGCATTGATATAATGCTTACTAAACGTAGAAGATTTTGTGTAAGTATTGAATCCGTAGTCCGTTAGGGGGCTGAGGAAAAAATTCGCGAAAAAACTCTGATTCATTGATAAAAACAGAAGTGCGTTATTGGACGTCCAGAAAGTACCTTTTAATAATGGTTTTAGTGAATTAAATTTCTGTTTTTTTTTTTTAAAGGAAATTTTCTCTATTTTCTGATGGCATAATTATAATGTATTTATCTTGAACAGTTTTGAGAAATCCTTTCTTATTCATTAAAAAACATGACTACGTTAAAAAAAACCCAGAAAATTGGACATAGCTCCTTTTCCTTCCGAAATCGGACCATACTTCAAATGAACTTTTTTGTTGGAAATTATGTCTACAATCACCTCCTAGAGTTTGGCTACTTAGACCTGAATCACCCCGTATAAATAACCACATTTTATCTTTTAAAACAAATTTACTGTATACAATTTCCTTTATATTTGAAAAAAAAAATATTTAGTTTACAATAAGACTGAAAATTTTAATGTGTATAAACATTGATGTCTGGAACAAACTTTAAAAAAAATGTTTAACACTAAAATTGAGAAGATATGGTCGACCGTTCGGAAGTAGGAAGCGTTGATCGTCGGGGTTTCGGTCAGTGTTCTTATTCAATAAAACACATTTTATTTGCTAAAATGTATATTTATTGCCGCCAACGTTTCGGCTTGCTATACAAGCCATGTCTGTAATTTTGGGGAAAAAAACACATTTTTTTTCTATTCTCGACCAGATATTTCTTCAACGATGAACCCAAAAAATAAATATTGGTTATAGGGTTGTAGAGCATTCCATTCGCTTCAAGAATATATATTACTGTACTATTTTATGTATTTTCTTTCAAACGTTATATACGCACTCACATGGTCTTAGCAAAACCATTGCCAATATAATGGACAAGATCTTATCTAATTGAGTGTGAATAACTGGTCAGTCGGCCCAAAATTATATATTTTGTGCTATTTATACGTCCAGTACTCACTGTATTTATATAATGGAGTATATTTTGGACAATACATTGACTGGAAATGGTGAGAAATTGAAAGATTCATTGGTCGACAGTTGTCACCAGATATCATGATACACATTAAAACTGTTTTCACGTTGGAAGGAAAATACATAAAATAGTGAAGTTATATATATTCTTGAAGCGAATGGAATGCTCTACAACCCTATAAACAGCATTTATTTTTTGTGTTTATCGTTAAAGTGTTATCCGGTCAAAAAGAACAAAAAGTGTGTTTTTTCCCAAAATGACAGACATTCAAGGGCGGATATTTCCGTTTGCTTTTGAATGTTTATTCTAAGATTGAACACCATTCAAAACCTTTTTTTCTTAATGGGATGTGGATTAATTTACATATATTAATAAACAAATTATATAGGTAAATAATAATTAGTGTGAACTTCACTTTCAACGAAAAGAACATATTATTTATATCATTATCCATCGGACCGGTATTGGAGTGTCGTGTTCGCCTTTCGAATCCGCCTTCCTATGGCAGTTTCCAGCCAGCTTGTTTTCATTCTCTGTATTTTGAGAGGAAAAAAAGGGCAAAATCAACATGAAAATACACCTGCAGATTTTCTGAAGATTCGGATGGAGGGGGGGAAAATGACCGGATGTTGCTTTCGAGCTTAGCGTCCGCAACGCCTCATTTGTTTCCGAATAATTCCTTAACTCCAAATGTAACCAAAATTTAAGTAACTTTCTTTGAATTTCAAATATTCAGAAAATACTGCAAATAAATCTGACTAAGTGCCCATTTCGAAAACTACTTAAAAAACTAGGTTTTTCCACTTTCCTTAGAAACGGTTGCAGAAATCGCCTTAAGTCGTTCTTAAAGCTGGGCCTTCAGTGGAGTGAATAGAGAATTGGTCTTTCACAAACCCCAAGGCATTCGTTATCATGTATTTTTTGTATTGATTATTAAAAATATTATCTTTCTGTTTATTTGTAATCTACTATATATTTCTCAAATATCACTCACTGACTGACTGACTCACTCACTCATTCACTGAGCAACTGAAAGAGCAACACCAACTGTCTGACTCCTTAGATAAAATTCTAAGTGATCATACTAACCAAGTCGAGCGACTCTTTGACTTTTTAAGGGCTGCTCAATTAATGGACAAAATCTAGACAGAACATAAAGACCGAAATGCTCGTTTGTTTATTTCATTTACATATAATTTCTATACATTATTTTATTAACATTATTTTTTTCTTTTTTTTTTCATCACATTTATTATTATGTTTTATTATTTTTCCTTTTTTTATTCATTTATTATTTTTTTTTTCATTTATATATATATATATATTTTTTATTATTATATTTTATTTTATTTACAAGCAATTGAGCATTTCTCGTTTATCGTTCGAATTAATAAAATCTGCCAAAAGAAATATTATTGATAGCAATTTAATCATAATGTATATATGTTGATACTTGTTAGTGAATTATAATGAAAATTACTACACACAGCAATGGCGTTAGTGACCTTAAGGGTTGACACGCCATTATAATAATTAAAAAAAAAAAAATTCACTGACCTATCATCGCCCAGCCCAAACCACTCGACAGAAAAATTTGAAATTTTGCATGGACACTCCCTATAGAACGTAGACACTCGCTAAGAAAGGAGTTTTTAGTATTCGAATTTTTAAGTATTTGTAGAGGGATTAAAGTTTTAGGTGGTTAGATCATTCAAGCCTAGACAGCAAGCGTTGCTAGGACGATAACAGAACAGCTTTTACTGTACTGTATCTATCCCATAGTATTATTTTTAATTGAGGTTAATTTCCACTATGATGGCAGTCCTTGAATTACTTGAAATAAACTGTGATTTTGTCCCTCATAGAGTTTCAGCCCTGATGATAGGCCATCCGACGTAATAATATCCCAAACCACTTGACACAAAAATTTAAAATTTTGCATGGACAATCCGTTTAGAATGTAAACTCTCGTTATGAAAGTTTTTTTTTGGGGGGATATTCAAATGTTTAAGTACTTTTAGGGGGGTTTGAATTACTAAGAAGTTCCTCATCGGCCCAAAAATAGTCCGATTTTGATGACATTTGGTACAAAAATCTTTCTTCTCATTTGAAAATTCAAGTTCATTAAACAGCTGAATCCGTTTACTGGAACATGGTTTTTGGAGCAAAATTTGCGCTCGCAGGTACTCGATATATAGGTTCCTTAACGTGGGAAAACGAATGAAACCATTTTAAAAGCGATTTCTGTAACAGTTTACGAGAAACATTGATTGAAATACTTTTCCAAACTAATTTTCTGTTTGGGTATTCAGAAACGATGTTTGGTTCACTCGAAACTTTGGTGTCGTTTGGAGGTAAGAAGTACATGGAAAAAAGATGGCATTAATGGTGATACAAAGTTTTCGGATCTCAGTATATTTTCTGAAATATTTCGAAAACAGTTGGGAAATCGTAGTAAATAGAAATCGCCTATTCGAAAGGTTACTAAATTCTCTATAAAGAAGAGACTGTTGTAATGTTCGGTGGGGCGATGTCAATCGAAGAGATAAGTGCTTAAAACTTCAAAGTTGGTAGTTTTATTCTTTTCAACGTGTATTTGTCTATGTTTACCTAACTTTTTAAGTAGTTCCTGTATTTTATTTTTTCCTTTTCCTTCCCTACGGAAACAAGCACGGTTACCCCCGCGTGGTGTTTCCTGGGTAACTCTAATGTCCGTGCAATAATAAGCTGTACATAATTATGTAGTAGCGTTAATTTTGATCATATCTTATATAACGCAATATAAAAACTACTTATCGGCCGTGGTGAAGCACAGGTAGTCAGCAAGTTGTGTTATATGACTTTGGTTCTATGATAACTTATTTCAACCCTTAATAAGCACAGAAAAAAATGTTTAATAACTTATTTGCATGTTCCAATATGTGTTATACTGATTTTTTTTTTTAATCTTTTCGTTAAAACTGTACATTAAGTTCTTTTAGTAGAAGCAGGCTGCTAAAAAAGCATGACGAAACGTTCGAAATAGGGATTTCTTTAGAGAATTCGGCTGAAATTCATAGGCGACCTTAACTATGCCTTTATTTCTTACTAGCTGTTACCCGGCGTGCCATGCTACACCTACTTTCTGCATGTAGAAAAGCCTAAATAAATTAGAAACCAAATAAGTAGTATTAAAATCAAATAACACGAATCTGTAACTGTTTCGAACCCGTGACCTCCCAACTGGGAGTCCTAGACGACTTTGACCTAACCTATAACACCCCCCACCCCGTATCAAGACATACATGTATGCCAAGTTTGGTAAAAATCGGTCTAACAGTGTGGATTTTTATTTAAAAAAAAAAAAAAAAAAAAAAAAAAAAAAAAAACACATACAGACAGCAGCTGGTAGACGTTTTTTACCTGGCCTATGACACTCCCCTGATCAAGACCAACCTGTGTGCCCAGTTTGATCAAAATCTGTCAAACGGTGTGGGCTTGTATAAAGAACAAAAATACAGACAGACAGATGGTAGCCGTTTTGACCTAGCCTATGGCAATCGCCGTATCAAGACCTACCATTATTCCAAGTTTGGTCAAAATCGGTCAAACGGTGTGGATTTGTATAAGGGACAAACATACGGACAGACAGCTGGTAGACGTTTTTTACTTAGCCTACGACGCTCCTCAGATTAAGATCCACATTTGTACCGAGTTTAGCTAAAATCGGACGAACGGTGTGGATTTGTATAAGGGACAAACATACATACAGACAGCTGGTAGACGTTTTTGACTTAGCCTACGACACTCCCCAGATCAAGATCCACATATGTACCGAGTTTGGTCAAAATCGGTCAAACGGTGTGGATTTGTATAAGGGACAAAAATACAGACAGACGGCTGGTGGACGTTTTTGGCTTAGCCTACGACACTCCTCAGATTAAGATCCACATGTGTACCGAGTTTAGTCAAAATCGGACGAACGGTGTGGATTTGTATAATGGACTAACATACAGGCAGACATCTGGTCGATTTTTTTTACCTAGCCTAGATTTCTCGTATCAAGACCTACCATTATTCCAAGTTTGGTCAAAATCGGTCGAACGGTGTGGATTTTTATAAGGAACAAACAAACAGGCAAACAGACAGACACGTGATTTTTATATATATAGATTGCCCTGACAGCCTGTCAGGGCGAATAGTTACCTGCCAGTGACAGGTAACTATTCGCCAACATGAATTAACTATTGTCATCACATGGATACATACTCTTAGTTTCTCTGGGCAATCAGCAACATTTATATAAATATAATTGTATATTAAAATTTGTATCCTAAGAAGAGTAAGTAAATTTACTGCCGGTGGATTCTGTACAAATTCACTATATAAGTTATTTTTTTAAAGAAAAAATTAAAAGTAGGAGTAAATGCTTCCAAGAGACGGCGGTATTGTGCACCTGTCAACACGGAAATAATTCCTCTCGTATTTATAGACGACAGCACTTACTTTAAGAGCTGTTTTTACAACGGAGGGAATAGATTTTTTTTTATGCTCTACAATTCTTTTATAAGAGAAAATATAAAGGGAAAGTGGGAATAAATCCGGGAAAACAGATAAATACAATATTTCTCTTATTTCCAAGCAACACACACATATTTATATATATATATATATATATATATATATATATATATATATATATATATATTTGGCGATTTTCTCGTTGTCGCTTCGTTTTTGAAAAGAACGCAAAAAAACGTGTTTTTTTGACAAATCCCGATTTATCTCTTAAACGAAGCGTTGTACAAACAAACGCCTTAATACAAAAGTTGTACCTTATTAAATTATATTTAAGATGAAAACAATTATTCTGTGATTTTTTTTAATGTAATTAATTATAAATATAAAGAAATAACTAGAGCATCCATGGTTTTGATGGTCGCTTAATTCGAATCCGAGGCCTGTTTCACCCAATCGGTGCAAAATCAAGGTCTTTTCAAGGACAAATGTGTTTATTTTGCACAAAATGAATTTTCGACTGCATATTCTTAAATAACGGAAAATGTTACGCCCAGAAATGTGTTTCATTTTTTTTTTTTCTATTATAGTCTTCAAGGTCCAGAGTTGGGCAAAAATTATCTTCGGATAACGGATGACGAATAACCTAGGTTATTCGTTATTTGTCATCTATAATTTTCGGATATCCGTTATCCGTTATTCGAAATTATTACCATTTACGTAAAGTTATCCTTCATCTTTTATCTTAAGATTTCATTTGAAATAATTTTTCATCTTACGGATGAATTTTTATTCGCTGGATAAATTTTCATCCGAAAGATGATTTTTATATTTGGAAGATGTGTAGAAAACCAATTTACTGCTTAATCATAATGTATTTATTTAAATATAATATAATATGTAATTATTTAAATTATTATTAAATATAATTATGTATTACATTATTATTTAAATATATAATTAAACTTTAAATTAAATTCAACATAGATTTTAAAACTACTCTTTTCTCAAACATTTCATCAGAGAGTCGATTGCTTTTTGGAATATCCGTTATGGAAGCAAACGAGAACAGCCGTTCGACTGGTGCTGACGATGGAAATGCCGTGTTGAACTTAAAAACAATTTCTTGATGTTTAAATATTTATTTAAAGAGTGCAATGCCATGTCTGGGTCGGCTAGGTATTCCAAAACCTGTGAACAAAATATAATAAATCCAGGGTTATGCATGAGCAATTACTCTTATAATCCAAGTACGATTACATGGTTTTCGCATTTTTCCTCACAGCGAATACTTGTAATCGTAATCGTCCAATATCAATTCTTACTTCTAATTCTGCAGCAATTAACGAGAGTTGTGTCGGGTTATCACCTCTTTCTCCAAAGTCAAAAAAACTGTCTTCTTCTTTGACAGCTCGAGGAGCGTACGACTCACATTTTTCTTCATTCTTTCTCCTCTATTCACTTACAGCACATTTAAAAAGGTCCACATACTTAGTGCGATATTCGCGAGGTATTAAATGAAACCACCGTTGCTTACATTTCGGCAAACACACTGCAGAAATAACTGCGTGATTGCATAGATCGGACGAAATGTGTAAAACGTCGTTAAAACTACTTTTGATTGATACTGTCAAAGAGACCTTCCAACACCGGGAAACAGAATGTCCATTGGCTCATCTTCATGTCTTCGAGTTTTTTAAATATGCACAGTATTGTTGGCAACAAAGTGCCATAAAAAACATTGTTTTCTCCTTGCAAAATATCTAAAGCATCCGCCAACGGTTTTGTGCATTTTAAGTGTTCCTCGATATATTGAAAGTCGCTGTCTCTTAAATAAATTTTAAAATTATGTTTTCTTGCTAATTGAGTAGATGAGTCTCTCGCCTCTGTAATTTGACGTAAAGAATCGTACAAAGAATTCCATCTAGTTTCCCGGAGCGTTTCAGGGTGTGGGCCAATACACTCATGATGATTTCCGATCCTTTCGGAGTTCCTGCAGCTTTCCATAGGGCGTTGCATTTTTTCATGATGCGTCGCATGTAAATCAGGCTGTCTAGCAATTATTTTACCTACATCTGTAGATGCACACAAATTTAACCTATGTGATGCTCATTTTACATGGCGCGGTAAATATTGTAACGTCAGTATTAAATTGAATGTCGTCATCATGGTCGTCGTCGCTTGAGCTTTCGTAACAATCTTCATGAACTTGCACAGGTGAGCTTTCTATTCCCAATTCATTGAACGCTTTTACAAAATTAGACCCTTGATCTGTGATCGTAGCAACTACTTTGCTAGCTAGCCCTAATTAGACCCTTGATCTGTGATCGTAGCAACTACTTTGGTAGCTAGCCCTAATTAGACCCT
Source organism: Gonocerus acuteangulatus (assembly GCA_946811695.1). Taxonomy (NCBI): domain Eukaryota; kingdom Metazoa; phylum Arthropoda; class Insecta; order Hemiptera; family Coreidae; genus Gonocerus; species Gonocerus acuteangulatus. Next base: position 160,281,886 of record OX328123.1, read on the forward strand.
TGATCTGTGATCGCAGCAACTACTTTGCTAGCTAGCCCTAATTAGACCCTTGATCTGTGATCGTAGCAACTACTTTGCTAGCTAGCCCAAATTAGACCCTTGATCTGTGATCGTAGCAACTACTTTGCTAGCTAGCCCTAATTAGACCCTTGATCTGTGATCGTAGCAACTACTTTGCTAGCTAGCCCAAATTAGACCCTTGATCTGTGATCGTAGCAACTACTTTGCTAGCTAGCCCTAATTAGACCCTTCATCTGTGATCGTAGCAACTACTTTGCTAGCTAGCCCTAATTAGACCCTTGATCTGTGATCGTAGCAACTACTTTGCTAGCTAGCCCAAATTAGACCCTTGATCTGTGATCGTAGCAACTACTTTGCTAGCTAGCCCAAATTAGACCCTTGATCTGTGATCGTAGCAACTACTTTGCTAGCTAGCCCAAATTAGACCCTTGATCTGTGATCGTAGCAACTACTTTGCTAGCTAGCCCTAATTAGACCCTTGATCTGTGATCGTAGCAACTACTTTGCTAGCTAGCCCAAATTAGACCGTTGATCTGTGATCGTAGCAACTACTTTGCTAGCTAGCCCAAATTAGACCCTTGATCTGTGATCGTAGCAACTACTTTGCTAGCTAGCCCAAATTAGACCCTTGATCTGTGATCGTAGCAACTACTTTGCTAGCTAGCCCAAATTAGACCCTTGATCTGTGATCGTAGCAACTACTTTGCTAGCTAGCCCAAATTAGACCCTTGATCTGTGATCGTAGCAACTACTTTGCTAGCTAGCCCAAATTAGACCCTTGATCTGTGATCGTAGCAACTACTTTGCTAGCTAGCCCAAATTAGACCCTTGATCTGTGGTCGTAGCAACTACTTTGCTAGCTAGCCCAAATTAGACCCTTGATCTGTGGTCGTAGCAACTACTTTGCTAGCTAGCCCTAATTAGACCCTTGATCTGTGATCGTAGCAACTACTTTGCTAGCTAGCCCAAATTAGACCCTTGATCTGTGATCGTAGCAACTACTTTGCTAGCTAGCCCAAATTAGACCCTTGATCTGTGATCGTAGCAACTACTTTGCTAGCTAGCCCAAATTAGACCCTTGATCTGTGATCGTAGCAACTACTTTGCTAGCTAGCCCAAATTAGACCCTTGATCTGTGATCGTAGCAACTACTTTGCTAGCTAGCCCAAATTAGACCCTTGATCTGTGATCGTAGCAACTACTTTGCTAGCTAGCCCAAATTAGACCCTTGATCTGTGATCGTAGCAACTACTTTGCTAGCTAGCCCAAATTAGACCCTTGATCTGTGATCGTAGCAACTACTTTGCTAGCTAGCCCAAATTAGACCCTTGATCTGTGATCGTAGCAACTACTTTGCTAGCTAGCCCTAATTAGACCCTTGATCTGTGATCGTAGCAACTACTTTGCTAGCTAGCCCAAATTAGACCCTTGATCTGTGATCGTAGCAACTACTTTGCTAGCTAGCCCAAATTAGACCCTTGATCTGTGATCGTAGCAACTACTTTGCTAGCTAGCCCAAATTAGACCCTTGATCTGTGATCGTAGCAACTACTTTGCTAGCTAGCCCAAATTAGACCCTTGATCTGTGATCGTAGCAACTACTTTGCTAGCTAGCCCAAATTAGACCCTTGATCTGTGATCGTAGCAACTACTTTGCTAGCTAGCCCAAATTAGACCCTTGATCTGTGATCGTAGCAACTACTTTGCTAGCTAGCCCAAATTAGACCCTTGATCTGTGATCGTAGCAACTACTTTGCTAGCTAGCCCAAATTAGACCCTTGATCTGTGATCGTAGCAACTACTTTGCTAGCTAGCCCAAATTAGACCCTTGATCTGTGATCGTAGCAACTACTTTGCTAGCTAGCCCAAATTAGACCCTTGATCTGTGGTCGTAGCAACTACTTTGCTAGCTAGCCCAAATTAGACCCTTGATCTGTGGTCGTAGCAACTACTTTGCTAGCTAGCCCTAATTAGACCCTTGATCTGTGATCGTAGCAACTACTTTGCTAGCTAGCCCAAATTAGACCCTTGATCTGTGATCGTAGCAACTACTTTGCTAGCTAGCCCAAATTAGACCCTTGATCTGTGATCGTAGCAACTACTTTGCTAGGTAGCCCAAATTAGACCCTTGATCTGTGATCGTAGCAACTACTTTGCTAGCTAGCCCAAATTAGACCCTTGATCTGTGATCGTAGCAACTACTTTGCTAGCTAGCCCAAATTAGACCCTTGATCTGTGATCGTAGCAACTACTTTGCTAGCTAGCCCAAATTAGACCCTTGATCTGTGATCGTAGCAACTACTTTGCTAGCTAGCCCTAATTAGACCCTTGATCTGTGATCGTAGCAACTACTTTGCTAGCTAGCCCAAATTAGACCCTTGATCTGTGATCGTAGCAACTACTTTGCTAGCTAGCCCAAATTAGACCCTTGATCTGTGATCGTAGCAACTACTTTGCTAGCTAGCCCAAATTAGACCCTTGATCTGTGATCGTAGCAACTACTTTGCTAGCTAGCCCAAATTAGACCCTTGATCTGTGATCGTAGCAACTACTTTGCTAGCTAGCCCAAATTAGACCCTTGATCTGTGATCGTAGCAACTACTTTGCTAGCTAGCCCAAATTAGACCCTTGATCTGTGATCGTAGCAACTACTTTGCTAGCTAGCCCAAATTAGACCCTTGATCTGTGGTCGTAGCAACTACTTTGCTAGCTAGCCCAAATTCTGAATGTAAATCGTTAATGGTGTCAGCTATTTTTATATAATTATGTACGCCCTTCAGTCTTTTGCAGACCAGTGCTGATGACTCCCTTTTAAAAAATCTTCCGATATCCAGTGCACAGTCATTCCGAAAAATCGCCTTTTCCGGTTGGACCATACGTCTGCAGTCGTGCAAACATATTTTACCCCTGAGAGTTTTTCTTTTACTTCTCTATGATAGTTATCATATAAATCGTCTATAAGGCGTCCTAACAGCCGACGAGAAGGAATTTTTATGTTGTTTTGCTGTAACACATTGAAGTTTTCAAACAACTTCTTAAAATATTTGTTTTCCACAACCCTTAAAGGTACCATAGAGTGAACTACAAAGGTAAGAACGTCTATGTTAAATCAATCTTGAGTTAGTGTAATGGGCCTAATTTTTTTTGCAGTTTCGGTGTCAAAGAAGTCCTTTTCCTTTTCATTTTTGAATTCTCATTGGCGTACTCTTTATATTCAGGAAATTCTTTATTCGCATGTTGCCGTCTCAAGTGAGACACGAAATTCCAAGTAGACTTTATTTCCCCTTTAATTACTCTCTCACAAGAGGAACATTTGCCCGACACTTTTATCCCGTCTTGACTGACAACTTTAAAACATTTCCCGTCTAAAATTGAAATATTCTCAAAGGAGTACTTATCCTTATTGTCATGACCGTCATCAGCCTCCAGATCCATACCATTATTGTCTTCCAGCAAAACTGACGAACAGTATAGTGTAGATGTTCTTTCTGCACCAGAATTTATCTCGAGGGAAGACATTCCAATGCTCCCGGTCGTATTTTCTTCCACGTCCATTTCGAAAAAGAAATGTGTATCTTTAATAATAAAAACGCGCACAAAAAACAAAAATTTAAATCGAGAAAAAACGCGAAGAGGAATTGTTTGAACGAAGATTAGATATTTATTTATTAAGAGTATCGCAACTTTTGGCGACTTGCTCTTTAACAGTACATCAAGATATTACAAAATACTTTTTGCACATTGTATATATAACAAGTCAGTACATTTTATAGTATAGCTAGTACATTAGTGAGCTTATTAATAACTAGCTGAATACCCGTGCTTCGTCACGGCAGATAAGTAGTTATTTTATTGCGTTACATAATGTTTCATTAAAATTACGTTACTATACAATTTTGTGCAGTTTATTACAGCACGGTTCCCGTCATACTAATGTTATTCAATGGGCGTTAAAATTTAAAAGTTTATGTTTCCAAAAAGTTATTTGGAAACACCCATTATATTTGCGAGCATTACCAAGCTTATAGGCGAGGAGGCTGTGCAAGGGTTCCGATATTACTGCCTCACCTAGAAAACTCTAAGGATAGGCAATTGTTTCGGTGTCCCGCCCGGTTTTATCAATGTCCCGGAAAAGGCTGTAAGATGTAAAAAGTAATGAATTCATGTTTATAAGAATCTTTTATAAATCGGTTACTTTTCTACAATCAACACTTTTACTACTGCTCACAGTGTCAAAGACATGAGAAGTAATCTAACTGTAAAACGCTGGAACTACCTGCACCGCGCTGCCAGCTGCCAGACACTACTATTTGGCTGAGATATTTTTTTAAGAAAATAAAGTAGCAAAAAAAGTTCCGTTCTTATTTTTAAGGTTTGGGTAGACTAACAGTTCAGGATCCCCCCTTCCCGTTACTTGCTAGGCTTAAAACTCATCATTTTGCTTATAATTTGTACTGTTTTTATCCCGAACCCCCCCTCCCTGGTATGCCCATCCTATATTAATGTGTCTCGGTTTAACTCTCCAAAAATATGGCAAGCCTATCTGACGGAAAAGAAACGCAATTAAAACCCTATGAGTGACAGTTTATTTCTAGTAATTCAAGGTCTGCCATCATAGTTGAAATTAACCTCAATTAAAAATAATACTATGAAATAGATAATGTACGGTAACAGCTGTTCTGTTATCGTCCTAGCAACGCATGCTGCCTTGGCTTGCATGCTCTAACCAACTAAAACTTTAAACCCCCCTAAAAATACTTAAAAATTCGAATATCAAAAAATCCTTTCTTAGTGAGTGCCTACGTTATATAAGGAGTGTCCATGCAAAATTTCAAAATTTTCTGTCGAGCGGTTTGGGCTGGGGGATGATAGATGAGTGAGTGAGTGAGTGAGTGGGTGGTATTTGACAAATATATAGTAGATGACAATAACATTTTTGATATAATATATTTCACAATAAAAATACGGTAATATAATAGATATTAAATAGAGTGTGAAAAAAAATAAAATAAAATAAAAAATAAAATAAAAAAAAAATAAAAAAAAAGGGGGGTAGAAGAGGTAAGATTATATTGGAGATAGGGCTTAATTTTTAAATATATGTTAATTAACTTAATTCGCTTCCCGTTCGGGCTGTCTCCCAGGGAAGTGTAGACTCCTCAGAGGAGGAAGGCTATTACAAGCAAAATTTGCCAATCAGTAATTTAAAAAAAAAAAAAAAAAATGTTTTAAAAATGTAAATAATTTTCTAAAGGTTATTTCGTTCATTATTTTAAATTAACTTTAGGAGGTAAATTGGAGATAGGGCTAGATTTTTGAATATAGGTTAATTATCCTTAAGTGAGATAGTATGGTGTTAGTATGTGTACTATTTTCGGCAAGTAAGTCGTGTAAGTCGTGAGGAATTGTTAGGTTGTCTCGTAATCTGCAGTCAGTAAGTATGTAAAACAATTTATTTTTTGTAATTAAAAAAAAAAAAAAAAAAAAAATTAACTAGCAGCAGCTAGTTCTAACTGAACTTTCTTCCAGTTGTCCAGAGGTCCATGGGCTCTCCTGAATTTAACATTGCAACCATCGTTTTCAAGTTTTCCATCATTTCGGAGTTCTTCAAACTCTTCACGGTCGTACTTAGTGAAGCCCCACTTCTTTGAAACATAGATCTTCTGACGTCCGGGGAACTTGAACTTGGCTCTCATCAGAGCTTCGATCACAGCTGCCTTATACCTGTCACTTGACCTTACGCTCATGATAGGCTGGCCGATGTGGACCCTGGCTACTGTACCTTGGGGTTTACCAAAAGCTCCTCTCATACCAGTCTGGAGCCTATCAGCACCAGCACACGATAACATTTTATTGATCCTAATGACGTGGAATGGATGAAGCCTCATTCGGATGTGGAACTGGTCCTTTCCGCAGTTCTTGACGAGGTATTTGTTGGCGCAGATACGCCCTGCCTCAAGAGCCTCGGATGACAGCTGTTCATATCCATCGGATACAAGATGGACGCATAATGGGAAGTCCTCTACTCGGGCTTTCTTCTTTCCCAAATCGAAGATCCTGATTTTTGGGTCAGGGACACCACGAAAAAACCTTGACTTCGGGTAAGGTTTGTTCTTGCAGTAACGGTAGCAGCGTGCTTGTCTTCTCTCCATGGTTCTGCCACGAGAAAACCAAAAGAAAGTATGGAGGACACCACTGGGCGAAACCAGTCAGTAAGTATGTGTTTAACTGTTAATGTCTCGTTACAACATGCGCATACAGGTCTGTCTTGTCGTTCCATTAGATGGGAGTGCGTTAGTAAACTGTGACCTAAGCGAAGTCTCATAATAATAACTTGGTCTCGTCTTGTTAGGCTTTCTCTTGACCAGGGTCTTACTGTATTTTTTATTTCCCGCAGTTTGCTTTGAGAGTTAGTCCATTCTGTCTGCCAGTCGTTTACTGTCTTATTTTCAGCTAGTTTGCATAGGTCAGTTGCTGTCATTTTTTCAGGTCAGGTGTAGGTCTTTGAGTTGCAGTTTTCGCTAGTAAGTCTACTGTAGTGCTCTGTGAAATCCCTTCATGTCCAGGTAACCAAAACATAGTGATATGTCTGTTCTTTGTTTGTAGTCGGAATAATTGTGGTGGTTTATATTTTTATAAATTATCGGTGGTCTTATTTGATTTATTTTAGTCCATATGTCATGTTGTGAAGTGTGTCTGTTGATATTTGATAAAAAATCCACCCAGCATTTTCTTTTACTATTCCTTATTGTCCATTGTGCTTTTGCTTTTTTATGTTTATAATTTTGGAGGTTTATATCGGATGGATTTCTATTGAATAAATTGAGTGCTTTCCTTCTATCCTTCACGGCCTGCCTACATTCATCATTCCACCAAGGAACGGGTGGTTTTTTATAGTTTTCTGTTGTTTGTGGTATGGTGAGGTCAGCAGCTGAGATAATCAAATTGTTTAGTTCTTGGATAGTGTTTACGTGTGTGTTTTTAAGTTTGTCTGTTATAATGTCCTTGTATGAGTCCCAATCTGCTTTTTTCGTGTTATACCTTTTAGCAGAATTAAAGCTGGGAGGAGGTGTTGATTGTTTAATGTGGATTGGGAAGTGATCGCTACCGTGAGGATCTCGATCGACATCCCATGTGAAGCGAGTGTATACTGACGGGGTGCATAATGACACGTCTATGTTTGATAGTGTACCTGTTCTTGTACATAAGTGTGTTGGTCTGTCAGTGTTAAGGGATAGCAAGTCAAATTGTTCAAATATGTTTTGAAGTTGTATCCCTTTGCTGTTATTTCTGGATGAATGCCACATAAGGCTTAAGGCGTTCATATCTCCTAAAAATAGCAAAGGACTTGGTAACTGACTGAGTAGGTTCCGTATTTCTTGAGTATCTAATGGTTCGTTTGGTGGAAGATAAACAGAACAGACCGTGAGACGAGAAGGGAGATGAACTGAGACAGCTACCGCCTGAATAGTAGTTCTCAATGAAATAGCTTCACTGTGAATACTATCGGCTACGAATATTGCTACTCCACCACATGCCCTACCACCCAGGGAGTAATCTCTTCTATAGAGTTTGTAGCTATGTAAGCTGGCAGCCTTACCGGGTTGTAAGTGTGTTTCCTGTAAAGCCAGGATTTCTATTTGGTTACAGTGTAAGACAGACCTCAGATCACCTAAATGCCTGAAAAATCCGTTTATGTTCCATTGCAGTACAGACATGAGAGTATATATGTTTGGATTGGAAAACTCTAACATTATGCAGCGAAAGATTGTGATTTATGGCCAAAAATGAGACTAAATCGCTTTGGTTTGGGTAATTAATAGAAAAAAGTGCAGAAAATGGGTTATATCCGTATATCCTCATTAGGGCAGATAGATTTACTCTTAAAAAGGGGATGAAGGGAGAACTATTGATTGTGCTTTGACAAACAGGCAGACACGTGATTTTTATTTATATAGATTACCCTGACAGCCTGTCAGGGCGAATAGTTACCTGTCAGTGACAGGTAACTATTCGCCAACATGAATTAACTATTGTCATCACATGGATACATACTCTTAGTTTCTCTGGGCAACATTTATATAAATATAATTGTCTATTAAAATTTGTATCCTAAGAAGAGTAAGTAAATTTACTGCCGGTGAATTCTGTACAAATTCACTATATAAGTTATTTTTTTAAAGAAAAAATTAAAAGTAGGAGTAAATGCTTCCAAGAGACGGCGGTATTGTGCACCTGTCAACACGGAAATAATTCCTCTCGTATTTATAGACGACAGCACTTACTTTAAGAGCTGTTTTTACAACGGAGGGAATAGATTTTTTTTTATGCTCTACAATTCTTTTATAAGAGAAAATATAAAGGGCAAGTGGGAATAAATCCGGGGAAACAGATAAATACAATATTTCTCTTATTTCCAAGCAACACACACATATTTATATATATATATATATATATATATATATATATATATATATATATATATATATATATATAATTGGCGATTTTCTCGTTGTCGCTTCGTTTTTGAGAAGAACGCAAAAAAACGTGTTTTTTTGGACAAATCCCGATTTATCTCTTAAACGAAGCGTTGTACAAACAAACGCCTTAAAACAAAAGTTGTACCTTATTAAATTATATTTAAGATGAAAACAATTTCAGCGTCTTAGCTTGAATAGAACCCATAGGATGGAGATTTTTTGCCATAGAGAGATAGACATTTTTTGATCCAACGAACCGCCACAAAAGAGTAATAGGTCCGTCCTCCCACGCAAGAAATTAAAAAAAAATGAATTATATTATTCTGTGATTTTTTTTTAATGTAATTAATTATAAATATAAAGAAATAACTAGAGCATCCATGGTTTTGATGGTCGCTAAATTCGAATCCGAGGCCTGTTTCACCCAATCGGTGCAAAATCAAGGTCTTTTCAAGGACAAATGTGTTTATTTTGCACAAAATGAATTTTCGACGGCATATTCTTAAATAACGGAAAATGTTACGCCCAGAAATGTGTTTTATTTATTTATTTTTCTATTATAGTCTTCAAGGTCATAGTATGTTCCAATGCAAAAATACGATTATGCGGCTTTATTGAACTAGAATACTACCTCATATATTGTGTCTCGTTGTTACTGGGCATGCAAAACCCTGCATTGCACTCCCTTGTGTGCCTGCCATGAGAGCGTTTTATCCCGTCACCATGTGGAGGGGCTCTGGGTTCAGGTACACAAAAAATTGAATAATTGATATGGTCCTAATCATCGTGTCGAAAAGATTGCTATTTTTCCATGATTCTATTTCAAGTTGGCCAAGAAGTATGGTATTTTATATACAAATAAATCTACAATCAAGACACTAAAAACAATGAAAATTCAAACTACATATATAAAGAACCAATGGTACTGTAAGATCTGGAGGGTACATAAAGTGATCTTAAACTTACATTTTGGGGTTCAATAAAAAAACAGATGGGATTAAACGGACCCCGGGCGCAAATTCATCGACCCTAAAATCCTTGGAAGCTCAAGTTTTTTCTTCTTAAACGACTTTATTTAAAATTTGACATTCAAACTGTCCCGTGATTCAAAGTTAACTACTTCAAGAACATATTAACGTATCATTCTAGTTTTATAAAATCACATAATCGCATTTTGTGTAGGAACATAAAGTGACCTTGATATGAACTTGAGGTCCATAATTGAAAAATAAATAAATAAATAAAACACATATCTGGACGTAAAGTTTTTCGTTCTTTCAGAATTTGTTGCCAACAATTTATTTTGTGCAAAATAAACAGATTTGTCCTTGAAATGACCTTGATTTTGCGCCAATGGGGTGAAACAGATCTCTAATTCGAATTCAGCGACCCTCAAAACCATGGAGGCACTAGTTGTTTCTTCTTTAACGACTTCATGCGAAATTTCAACCTCAAATACCCTTAATACTGACGTGCTACGGCGAAACGGTCTCCATATATATATATATATATATATATATGTGTGTATCTGTTAACACGATAGTGGCCAGAGTTTTTGTTTTTTTCTTCACGAAACGTGGTATATAGCGTTCAATTAGCAAACGGTTGAACGAGTTCGTTAACCACCAAAATCGGTCCACCGGAAGGGGGGTTTACGCCGAACCCAAAACACTAATTTGACCATGCCAGCCGTAATATTGGTTATATTTCAACGGAACTCGGCATTCGTTGTGGTAATCTAAAGAGAAAAGTGAGATGTGAAAATAAACTAAATCGGTTCATTAGAAGGGGGGGTTTACTCCGGACCCACATTACCAATTTGCCACTACCAGCCGTAATTTTTGTTAGATTTCATCGAAACTCGGTATTCGTGGAGGTAATCAACAGTGAAAAATGAGTTGTAAAAATAAACTAAATCGGGTTATTTGGAGGGGGGGGGTTTACTTTATATACTCATACCTCATAAGGGGGTTTACTCCGGACCCAAATTACTAATATACTCATACCGGTCGTAATTTCTGCTGTATTGTAACGAAACACGGTATACGTCATGGGTAACTCATGGGAATAAAGTGTTGTAAAAATGAGCTAAATTGGTCAATCGGAAAGGGGGTTTACTTTGTAATATATTTCAATAGAATAGTTCGCCTGACGTAGGTTTGCAAAGCCGCCGCAAGGAGCGCTTTCTACCGCTAGAGGGACTGTATCCATTTCCTGCGTTAGATCAAAAGACGAAAATATGATGTTTTTAGTATTTATTAAGTATTGTAGTAGGTACCATGTGTAAACATAACTCTGGAAGCAAATTAATAATTGAACAGTTACTCATTACAAAATTAAAAGAGAACTTTTCATGTTTTTATTTTATTTATGTAGGATATTTTAAGCAAATATTTCTGGAAACCAGTCTACACAACCCAAATTCTAAGGAAAGTGCTTAGTTATGCAGCTCCTGCGTGACGGACTTTTTATTCTGTGTGCCTGTGTTTTTGAGTCAATTG